>JBBGBA010000219.1:0-115335 GCA_038088335.1 Mesorhabditis sp. LJ9110 | reverse complement strand
ACGGTAGTTATCAATGTCGTGTATTTTTACGCCCCCACCCTCGTTGCGAATAAAGCCTTTTAAAAATCTGGTTTGTACGACAACTGTGAGAGTGATAGGTTGGGCTCTTTTAAAGTATTCTTGGCTTTTTTGACGCTTAAAGTGAGATGCAAGATGTTTCTCCAGCTCGTGATTCGGCCGAGCATTTTTGGAAAATGTTTTCTCCCAAATCCCGGAGATGTGTTTCACCGTCAGGGCCGAAAAAGATTGCGATGAATCGTTTATGCTGCATGCTTATGGCTTGATTTCGTTTTGTCATTCCCAGGTTTCTTCATTTTCCTTCTTTCCTGGCAGCAAGGCCCATTATGGGCTATTATTGGCCGTTAGTAACTTATGGGCAGTAGTATAAGCATGCGAACCGTGCGAAATTTGCTAATGTTGATTTACAATTGAAAATTGGTGTTTCTTTTTCCAAGGCAGTGCCTTTTTTCTTCATCATTTAATCGAGCTTTATCTTTATCAAAAACCGACTCATAAGTCAGGAGTTGCGTCGAGTTTGAGGGAGCAGAATTAGGGGCGGAAGTCTATTAAAAAACGTGTCGAATTTCGCATGCGCACTGAGAAAATACTTTATTAAAAAATCCTGGAAAAACGCATCCGATCCGGGGAATGAAACACATCTATTCCCACTTTTTCCTGAAAAATTATGCTCTTTCAATCCTTAAAAATTTGCCCCCCCCCGATAATGCGAAAGTACCCGTTAATACCTCGTGCCAACTCGGCATCGAATTATGATGATGCCTTCTTGGGTAGACATCCCTTTTTCGTCCCCCAGGAAACGGTGGGCGATGTCCATCATCCACCTCTCGACCACTAATGCCCATTTCCGGTGGATGGAGGCTGAACGGGACGGACATGAAGTTATACTGACGTTCGCCTGCAAAACTCATTCCTTTACTTTCGAGTTTTACAATTTTGGCGCTTTTGCATACTTTTTCCTTTTTCCTTAGAATTTCTAAACTTCTTTCTAAAGTTACGCTTTCTAAAATTAATTTAAAGTCAACATTTGTAAGGTTTCTAAACTGTTTTGTCTATTCCTAGACGTCAAAACATTACAAATTTGAACTTAAACTTGCAAAAATATGATTTTTTTCAAACAAAAATCGACGAATAAATTTTTTCTCGTTTTCTTTTAGATAGTTTTCCACCTAAAATCGAGCTAAAATTTACTAAAAAAGTGTTGAAATACTTGCCGATGCTTGATTGCCGATTAGATCAGCCATTCGGAATTTTAGAAGAAAATTACTCCCCCTGATGATGCAGAAGAACCCGAAATTTTTAATTGGTTTTCCTAATTCAACGTTTTTTTTAATATGATTATTACATGCTTGTACTCTGCTAACCGATAATCGTTTCTATTTTTATATGACTTGATTCTTTTGTATATTGTATAGATTTTTTTATCTTTTCTTTTATTTTGTATTTTTCTCTACCTTTTATTATCGAAATTTCCAGAACAGTAATTTTCTAAACCCTCGAAACCCCAAAAACTCTTTACTAGACTTTTAGAGGGCATTTCCGAGGCGCAACTATTTCCTCGTTTCCGGCTAACGGAAAGAATGGAATGGGGGAGTGAAAAGGAGGGCCGAGGACGCCGGGGGAGGGCCCTTTCAAGAGGAGCTGCTCTTTTTGTGGGCGGGGAGAAGGAGAAGGAGTGGGACTAGACCCTGGTCGTGATGATGTCTGGGCTATAGACCCGTGTAGGCAGAGATCAGCTCTGTTTCTCGGCGCTCTCTCACTTTCCTCTATCTCCCCCTCCCCTGCCCCTCTCATAAGTTGTGGCCTGATGCTATCAATACTATCCTTGGTTCGGGTCAGAAATGCTTTTGCGCGGAACTTGGATAGATTTTAACAACTTTTTAATATCATTTTTACCTATATTTTTCTCAGCTTTTTCTGCTGTACCAATTCATCAAAAGCTTTTATTTTTAGCGATTCATAAAGGTTCGCTTTCGAAATTTGTAAGGCAGAAAAACGAACATGTTCCGAAGATTTTTAACGATTAAATTGATATATTGACCGCAAGGAACTCAAAAAGCTACCATGGGTTCCTTTGCATTATCGGGGGGGGGGGCGGAATTTGCTGCAGAAGTTCAGAAATGTCTAATGGCCGCAATAGTAAGCGTTTTAATCAGATATCAGCTGTTGAGTAAAAGTTAGCTATATTTCAAGTGGGAAAACTATCTAAAACGCTTTAACCATTTCTAAAATTCGACATTTTGATCGAAAATCACCTATTTTTGGTCGAAAAATCGAGATTTTTGTATTTTTAGTAAAAATTTGTAAAGTTTTTAGGGGTTGGACTAAAAAAACTGTTTTGGAAATCTTCCTCTATTTATAATTGAAAAATTTGGATAATAAGAAGAGAAAAAACTTGGTTTTCCCTCGATAACCCCCTCCCCCCGTTAATACAAAAGTACCTCGAATTGCATAAAAATTGTAGCTATCATTTCCCGAGTCAGAGTATTTTTTAAAACGTTTTCGGACCTTCGATAAAATACCGATCTTTCGCTGGTCCGTTCCGTTTTACCATCTTCTTATCTATCGTTTCGGCAACCCCCGCTTTTTCCGCATTTTTCATATCTTATAGCGCGGATCTTTGTGGGTTGGGTCAGGAAATGCAAGAATCTCTCTCTGCACCCCCGAATGCACGTTTTCTCAGCATTCCCATGTTTCTTCCTGCCTCCCCCGCTGGCTGCAACTGACAGTTTTTTGGCCTGTCAGAGCAAATAGTCCTTTTCTGCGCACGGGGCGAACAATCAGGGGTGGCTTGCAGAGAGCTTTTGGGATTTATTGTCCTAAAGAAACCCTGCTAGATTGCCTGGTTTCCCTAAGAATCTCTGCTAGCGCCCGTTCTATATTTCAAACGCTGAGTTTTTCCCAAGTGATCTCTGCTCGATTGTCCAGTTTTCCCCCAAGGACCTCTGCTAGCTTCCCGTTTCCAGATTTTGGAAATTTAATTCTTCTTTTACAGATGCATTTTTTTTGTTTGTTCTTTTTCATCAAAGAATTTCGGCAAGCTGACCGCTTCCAGATTTTTAAATTAGCTTGATGCTCTCCCCAAATGATTTATGCTGGATTGCCTCCAGCTTTCCCAAAGAATCTCGGCTACCTCGCGACCAATATTGGCCAATTTTTGATAAATTCTTGAAAAATCTCTGCTAGCTTGCCTGGCAAAATATACTGGCGATGTGGATCTACTAGAAATTACTGCCATTTTTCATACATGTTCTCAATTCTCAAAGTACCTCTGCTAGCTTGCCACAAGCTTTATGAATTTTCCTCAAAAATTTCTGCTAGCAGCCCGGTTGCAGGGAAATTCCCAAAGCGTTTCTGCTCGTACCTCACTGAAGCTTAAAATGCGCTCAATAAAACTCTAACTAATAAGATATTTTCCCAAATGATCTCTGCCAATTTGCCCTCTCCCCCTCACTTCCCTGTTCTAAACGGGGAAGTAGAATTCTGGTCACCCTCATTTCTCCATTTCCAATCCCCCCAGCTGCCCCGCGATACCTAATTATTTAGTGTGAATGCGGTATGTATGTGTTGCCTACCTTCCCCCTCCGAGAGATCTCTGTCCTCTCATTCTCTCGCTCTCTCTCGCCTTGGTTCTGTCTCTATACTCGCTCCTCTCTCTCTCTCGCCCATTCCACGGCCAAGTGCACGTTTCTCTTTCTCTCTCCACCCACCCATCGGCCGCCCTGTTTTCCCAGGGTTTTGCGTAATAATTTCTGGGGATTAGGTTAGAACTTTTTGGTTTTCGATTGGTATGTTTTAACTGCGATTTAGAAGCGTTTGAGGCTTTTATTGATAACTTTTTCTGGTAGATTATGTGTTTCATCAGCTTTTTTGAGTATTTCTTGGTTAAAACCAGATTTAAAACTGAGTTTTTAGCTTCTAAAGTTTAATTTGCTATTTAGAATTGTTTGAAATTGTTATCTAGAGCTTTCTTACCGAAAATTTCTTTGGATAAATCGTTTCGTTGCGTTTCAAGCTTTTTTAGAAGTCCTATCAGAGGTAGATTCCGCTTTTCACCTCCTTTTTTGAGTATTGCTTGGTTACAAGCAAATTTGCAACTTCGTATTTGATTTGTAAAGTTTTATCTTCGGTTTAGAACAGTTTGAAGCTGTTTTTGGAGCCTTTTTGGGGTGAATTGAGCTCTTTACTCCCTTTTTCAGTGTTGGTTGGCAAGAAACATTTAGTTTTTCAGTTCGATTTTTTTTGGTTTTGGATTTATAAAGTTTTATCGTCGATTCAGAACCGTTTTAAGCTGTTTATTTTTGAGATTTATGACTGAAAAGCTCGTTCCGTTTCCGTGTCAGGCCTGAATTTACAGTTTCTCACAGGTAGATTCCACTTTTCACCCCTTTTTGATTATTAGTGGTAAAAACGGGAATACTTTTGGATTTTTAGCTCAGAAAGTTTGGAATTTAGCTAGATCCTCGTTTAAAAGCCTGCGCTTTTTCTTTTTGCGAAATACCTATAAACTTCCAAGTTTTGCACCTTATTTCACCTGGATTTTGCCAGCTCTCTTCGGTGTTTCCCGGTATCTTGACGAGCGATTTTCGCAGGTCGTACACGTGCGAATTGGGCACTTTTGGGGTGTGGATTTTGATACGGCTTCTGGGTACGTCCATTTCGTAGGACTCTGTTTCTCTGAGTCTCTCTACGAAAAGCACTCTCTCGTCCTCCAATATTAATCTTGGTGCTCGATCTAGGTGCGATTGTACTTTTTGTTTTTCATGGACGGTTGGAATCCTTTTAGGAATTTAGTGGTTCTATATTTTCGCTCTTTTCCCATTCTGACGCTCCTTTTTTTGGGCTCCTGGTGCTCGGTTTTTCCACTCCTGTTACTGTCTTTTTGAATCTAATCGGGAGGCACTTGACTGTTAGCGGGGGGTGGGGGTTATCGTTACTTCCCTACCAACCTTTTGCATTTTATAGTACGTTTTATAATGGTTTTAGAAGTTTTTGATTATTTAAAGAAATCCTAAACAACCTGTAAAAAGAAAAATAACAAATTTCTGATCATTTTTAGACACTTTTGACCCAACCCAAGGTATTTT
The DNA here is from genome assembly GCA_038088335.1 of Mesorhabditis sp. LJ9110. Taxonomy (NCBI): domain Eukaryota; kingdom Metazoa; phylum Nematoda; class Chromadorea; order Rhabditida; family Rhabditidae; genus Mesorhabditis; species Mesorhabditis sp. LJ9110. Next base: position 110,230 of record JBBGBA010000219.1, on the reverse strand, counting down.
GCGAACTTTCTGTACTGAAAGATATGCCCCCCGCTAACAACCCAGTACTGTCCGGAATTCAAACTACATTCGTAGCCAGTGAATAGACTCTAGCTGGTGGTTGGCCGTCGATTCGGAGAAGTAAGTACACTTTTGGGAATTCTGTCCGCCTGGGGTGTCTCTCTCTCTCTCTCTCTCTCTCTCTCTCTCTTTCTCTCGTTCTCTCCCTCTCTCTCTCTCTAGTTCTCTCCCTCTCTCGCTCTCTCTCGCCTTCATTTGAATCCGACTGAAAATAAGCCCTTTTCGTATAGTTCCCAGCCAAAACATCCTCCCCAATACGTCAAGCACCTTTTCGGCCCGCCCATTTTTGGGGAGGTTTTCTGCTATGATCCTGATCTTTAGAAGGGATTTCCGCAAATAGTCTCTGCTAGTTTGCCTCGCTCACTCGCTCTCTCTCTCCCCCCAGTCTCTCTCTCCCTCTCTCTCTCCCTCTCTCTCTCTCGCTCTCTTTTGTGTTTTCCGTGGCACCAAATTCCAATTCCGCGTACCCCATCCGGTCCATCAGGTACACATTCAGGCCCGTACGGGAGCCGAGATTTCGGGGGGGGCACCCACCCAAAAAATTTTTGGCGACCTCCCCGGTCGCCACTTTCAAAAGATTCGAAAATAGCGACAATAACAGCGCCGCCGGCGAAAAAAATTTAGAAAACCGCGTTTATAACGCTTAAATTCGTTTGAAAACACATCGAAAACGGCGCGCGCAACAATTTGTTCAGCAAAATGGTGCACTAATGAAAACGAGCGCCGCAGGCAAAAAATTTTAGAAAAATAGGTTTTCTAGAAGTAAAAATCGTTTCGAAACAGTGATAAACAGCGCCGCAGGCAGAAAAATTTTTGCGAAAAAATCATAAGGGTCCCCCCTTATGAACTTTTCGGACCTCGACCGATTTCGGGGGGGCACCGTGCCCCCGGTGCCCCCCCCCTCGTACGGGCCTGTACACATTCATCAGTAAATTTCCAGGGCAGATCTCACGGCGTCCCGCGGCGCGGCCCTTCTACAGTACCCCTCCCCTATGCCTCCGCAATCTCTCTTCGGCAATAATGTCTGAAAAATTGCCGCCAGGTGAGAGTTGTTTTTATGAATTTTCAGGTACTACACTGTTAGCGAAGGAGGCGGAATATGGCTTGTCCCTGAAGGACCCGAGTAACCATATTTATAGCATCATTGTATTTTGACGTTTTTGGGAAATATTAAATGATCATTAAAATGTATGAAAATGGGCGAAAATATTTTGACGACTCTTTAGTAATTAAAGCTACTAAAAACGATATAAAAATATCTTAAAAATGCGGTAAAATAAGGTGAAATAGAGCTCCCTTGACAGTCCCCCGTTAGCAGCCCAGTACCCGTTTTAAAAAATGCCGTCAAAGGGCTGGGAAAATTGTCTTAGGGCTAAAGTTAAACTAAGAAAATCATTCAATGAAATTGTCATTTTTAGCATTTTAATAATTTTCATATTGCCATTCAACCATTTTTGCAGGTACACTATGCGCAGTGTGCGAAGACGTGGCAACGGGTAACCACTATAATGTGGCGTCGTGCAACGGGTGCAAAACGTTCTTCCGTCGCGCCATTGTGGTGGGTAATTTTGCGAAATAATCGAAACCTATTTTAGTAAAAAAAAATTTGATATTTTAGAACAAGCGCAACTTTGTTTGTATGGGCGATGGCAATTGTGCGGTTAATAAAGGTACGGAGTTTTGTCGTATTTATTTTTTGGCAGAGATGTTTTACAGAAATTTACATTTTAACTGAAATTTTTTTCAAATAATTTTTGATTTTGTGCACACCAATTTTAATTAAAGAGGGTGCTTTTGCGTTATCGGGGGGAGGGGCTTTTCCTGAGGACCCAATCTTTTTAAGCCAAATAGAGGAAGTGTTTCAAAACTGATTTTGAATTTGATCAACGAAACGAGTAAGCGTAAGAACTTTACAAATTTTGATTACAAATAGGAAAATATCGATTTTCGAGCAAAAATTTGAAAGGTTTTCTAAATAGTTTTTCCGGTGTAAATGTGCCTAAATTGTGCTAAAAACTATTAAAACACTTGTTATTACGTTATTAGGCATTTCTGGGATTATAAAAAATTCTTCCTCCCCCCCGGTAATGCAAAAGAACCTAAAAATCTGTCGCGGAAAAAGAATGTCGATAGCACTCCGAAACCCTCCTTTGTCCAGGTGTCAGATGCGCGTGTCGGCATTGTCGGTTGAAAAAGTGTCTGCTGGCTGGCATGGACACTAATGGTGAGAAATATTTAAACCATCAGCATTTATCTATTCATTTAGCGATTCAAAATGACCGCGACCGCATCGGGTACACGAAACGGACACGGAAGATCGACAAGATCATCAAGAAAGAGTTGAGGTCAGTTGGGTGATAGTTTCTATTTTTTAATTTACCATTTTAGCCCGGACCTTGACTGCGAGGCTTCGACATCAGATCAAAATGAGCACTCGCACAGCCCCGGGCAAACGGAGCACAACGCGGTGAGGGATTTGTAATGTCTAGTTGGAGATCTTAGGCGGTTTGGTACTGATGCGTTAGCGGGGGATATAGAATCTTCCAAATAAAAACAATCTTTTGTTGACAAAAACTAAAAACGGTACTTTCGGATTATCAGGGGGGGCGATCTTTTTATAAGTCCAGAAATTTCTCATAACGTAATAGCAATTATTTAATAGCGTTTTTAGTAAAATTTAGCTAAATTGCAAGTGGAAAACTATCTAAAAACTTTAAGATACGTTTAAAATTCGAGATTTTTGTCGAAAATTGATATTTTCGTTTTGAAGTTTTGTTTTTGCGTTCAAGAATCGTATAAAGCAGTTTAGAACACTTTTAGTATTTATTTTAGAAAATGTTGAAACTAAAATCAAATTGGATGGCCCGAAAACACCCCCCCCCCCGCTAACGACCCAGAACCCAACTTTATCCATTTTGGGAGCTAGTTAATAAAATGAAGCTCTGAAAACAAGCTTTTAGAATACGTTGGACCCGTTGATGGAGCGGCTGACGGCGCTGGAGAACAACTTCACGCTGCTGCTCTCCCGTGGCCACATCGAGCCCTACAAGACATTGGACGAGGCCTTGGCCGCGGCTTCTAGATTTCATCAGCCCATTGATGTTAAGGTGAGCCTTTCCCGCTAAACTCATATATCGTCTTTTTCTGCCTCTTCCACGTGCAAAATAAAAATAGTTCTAAAACGATGCTGAAACGTCTTAAAATATTTATGACGCTTTTGCATTATCGGGGAGGGAGAAACGCTTAATAACTATGTAATACGTATTTTAATAAATTATTTTTCAACGAGGAAAACTATGAAAAACTTTGAAATTTGTTCGAAATCGGTCATTTTTGATCGAAAAATCGGTTAGACTTCAGATACCCCACCAGCTGGCACCCAACTTTTTTATCTCGGCTCCCTGTTCATCTACAGATGTGTAAAGTATACCAAAATGCTCGTCTTGCTCTGGAGATTATTTTGGTTACTTTACACACCTGTAGATGAACAGGACGAGAACGTAGCGGGTCGGCTGGGGATTATCAGAGTTTAGCCGAAAAACCTATATAGTTTAATAAAGAGTTGTAAGATTTTTGCGCTCAGGAATAGTAAAAAACAATTTCGAATCATTGCCTCTATTTATGTTAGAAAAATTAGACACCAAAGAAAAAAAAGTTGCCTCCCCGAATAATACGAAAGCACTAGAGCATCGGAAGGTGCAGGCTGACGAGGATATTTCAGGAATTCGATCGAGTTTAGAAATTCCCAATTGTTTATTTATTTCTAAGCAAAACTTCATGAATTAATAAATAAAATAAAAATTGTACAGGTGACGGACCCGATCGTGACCCCAGAATCCGGCGACGACGAACAGAAGAAGATGCCCTTTTGGCGATCGCGGATTATTGCCCTTTACGTGGATTGGGTGAAGACGTTCTCCACATTTCGCGGGTTGCCCCACTCTGATAAGGTGTGTTTTAGAACTGTCTGATTATCTTTCTGCTTACAAGAGTACGGTATAATCCTTTCAGATAGCCCTAATAACAAACCATGCCTCCTCGTATATGATCATGTGCGAGGCGTTTCGCACCCCTGATCATACGGATGAGCAGGAAGTGACGAATCGGATATTGCGCGAGACGGCACTAGGGTATGTTTTTGGAATTACGTAAAGAATGCGAGGTTTTCCATTTTTTAATTAGGCTCAAAATCATTACTGACTTCCACTTGGCAAAACCGGTCCTACACGCAAAAATATCGATTTTCTGACCAAAATTTCGCCTTCATTAAAATTTTCGGCAGTTTTTAGGCGGTTTTATATTTGAACTATAATTAAACTTTACTAAAAACTATGAAAATCCGTACTTTCACATTGATAGGGCTTACTTCTACCCCCGATAATGCACAGGAAAGAAAAGAAATGAAAACGAAAAATTTTTAGAAACCCAATGGCGACGATAGAATTGACGCAAAACGGTTCCGAGATGATACGATTGCCGACGGAATATGGGAGTCTTCCCGCGGACTATGGTGGATGGCTGCCGGCTGACTACGGTGCGTCAAGGGAAAGCGGAATTAGCGAATCCTCGTTCTCGAATGCTCCATTTTTCTAGAAAATTAAAGCAAAACCCATGATTTCTGCCTCTCGCCTTTTTATCTATTACTTACGAACCCACATAATTTAGGCCGTCCCTCAACGGGCACGGAGGGTCGATCGACGATGCACGCCTTCTTCGACCCGTTGCTGCTCGTCGAACGGCAAAAAGCTGGGGAGGAAGAGTGGCCGAAAGAGACAAAGATGGGCGAGGCACCCAACAGCAATTATCCCATTGCTGGAAGGTATGTGCCCCGAGGCAAGGCGTTTCTGCTGGCTTGCCTAGCGAGATCCTCATCCCGAATGGGCGATTTTGTTGGCTTGCTTTTTAATTTCTAAACATTCATACCTTATTTTCCCAAAGAAGCTGCGCTAGCCTCCCTTAGCCGCGTTTTAACTCTTCCTTATTTTAAAGATTTTTTGTATTCCTAAATCTTACAAAAGATTATTAAAAAAACAAAAACATGGTTTTTTGGACCAAAATTTGAAATTTATAATTCCACTTGAAAATGAACTGCTTTAAAGGGATGCCGACGGCATAGTCAATCGGTTACGCGCGGAAAAGAAAATGTCTCTGCGCCTCTCCCCTGGGCGCGCTCTTTCCCCTATTGGCTACTTGCCAATTTGTTGATGGGGGGGATCGACACATGCCCACTGGCTGTCAGATAATAAGAAATGCGCTCATAAGAGGTGGGGGCGCTCCGTAGCGTTCCTATGCCCGCGCGCACACTATGTTTGCCTACCGATCCATGATTTTTCGAGAGAGAGGCAAAGAAAGGGGCCAAAAAAAACTCACAAATTTTCAACTTCAAATGTCTATAACTTTCGAAACCGACGTTGTTGTGGGGAGTCCACCGATACGAAATATAGAAGACTCTTGCGCACATTATGGGAGGGGTTTTAAGGATGATTTAGCGTGAAAATAAGGATTTATCTAGGATTTAAGCCGGAAAAATTGCGAAAATACGAGGTTTGTGCGCCGCGTTTTTCTTTGCGTTTAGCCGCATTCTTCCGGGTTTTTTTCTTCGATATTCAACGGAAAAGAATAGGTACTGTCAAATTGGGTACTTCTGCGGTCCTGGGAAGTAAAAAAGGTGCTGAATGAGAGATCCTAATAATTGAACAACTGAAGCTAGTCAAAGTTTTCAGCTTTGTACGGATGAAGGGGCTTGAAATCATTTGGCTAATTTGGGCAGTACATGTCTTTGTTATTATGATATTCCCTTATTGAGCGAATCGGCAGCATCTGAGAGAATTTAATAATAATTTATTCAACACTAAGGTTTCAATGAGAAACGCTTAATAGTGAGGGAATATGGTGAAAAACGAGAAAGAGGGAAAAAAATGAAACAGTAAGAAGGAAAAGGTCAATAATGATGAGGAATAGGGGCATGATGATATAAAGGTTAAGATAGTACATAATCCATGGGGATGAGTTTGGCTATAGATTTGCGAAAACTTTCACATGATGAAGCAGAGACGATTGAGGGGGGGAGGGAATTCCAGGTTGCGCAGGTTCTTGAGCTAAAAAAGGCTTTGTGGTAGGATTTTTTGGACGATATTAGGGGTCGTAGTTTGTAGGGGAGGCCACGAGTGGAAGAAGGATTGGTACTAAAAAATGAGCTTGTAGAAACATTAGAAGAGTATTTATGGAGTTTATAAAGGAAGGAATAGTCAGCAAGTGTGTTCCTATAGTTCAGCGGTTGGAGATTGAATTGTTCTAGTGCCGAACGATAAGACTTGTAATCAACCCTACATCGATAGCAAACTTTTCTAACAAAATCCTTAAGTACACTTTCAATTGCAATGCGATCTTTTTTTAAAAGGGGGGAGGTTACAGGTGAGGCATACTCGATTATAGGTCGCGCATAAACATTGAACGCTTTTATATAAAGTCTAGGAAGTCGACTACGGAAAATTTTAAAAAGAAGAAAGCAAACTCGCGCAGCCTTCTTCGTGACATGGAGAACATGCGGTGACAGGCTGAAATCATTGGACAGTAGAACACCTAAATCACGTATTTGTGTAGCCTGAGGCAATATCTGGCCATTAATAGAATAGCAAATTTTAGGATTACGTTTCCCATAGTGCATAGACGCACATTTAGGGATAGCAATGAATAGCTGATTGTCAGCAACCCATTTCTCCAATTTGTGGAGCTGTTCGGGCAAAGTAGAGGGCGTGGTCCGACCAAAGTGGCTGATTAATTTTAAATCATCCGCAAAGAGTAACCCATCGGGCAGATTTTTCGCATCATTTAGGTCATTAATGAAAATAACGAATAGTAAGGGACCAAGTAGGCTGCCTTGGGGGACTCCGGAGATAACTGGGGCTGGATTAGATAGACAATTGCTGACCCGGACCATTTGTTGCCGCTCTAATAGCCAGGCTTGAATCCAATTCAGGAGCGGTCCTTCAATCCCATAGCTAGCAAGTTTAGAAAGCAATCTGTTGTGATTAACGGTGTCAAAGGCTTTACAAAAATCGACGTATACAACGTCTGAAAAGAGACCCGAATCTTCAGCCAGCAATAGACTTTGAATGTGGCTCAATAGCTGGGATGTTGTGGACCTTTGGGGCAGAAAGCCAAACTGCCTTTCTGATAGCAATTTGTTAGTTTGAAGAAAGTCTTGAATCGCCCGTCTGACAAGTTTTTCCATGATCTTGGAAAATGTACTTGTCAGACTGATTGGACGATAGTTTGATGGGTCCGACTTCTTGCCCTTTTTGTAGATCGGCTCTATATACGCTATCTTCCAGCTAGATGGGACAGTTCCGGTATAGACGGAACGATTAAATATGATCGATAGAGGTAGGGCTAAAGATGTAGCACAAGCCTTGACCAGATAGGCTGGGACCGGATCTGCTGTTTTGGTAAATTTTGGCTTTAGTGACGTCATAATGAGCCTCTCAATGGTATGAGGGGCAAGGTCCAGAAATTGGAGCGATTCGTTTGTCCGTTGAGGAAAGTAGGCTGGGGTGGATTGGGCATGATTAAATACAGCAGAGAAATAACTTTGGAGAATTTGTGCCTTTTCACCATCAGTGGATGCCATTTCACCATTGCTTCCAGATAGCGAGGGGATAGCGGATGGAGCTCTGACCACTGACTTGACGTGCCGATAAAATCGTTTGGCTGCACTCATTCTGTCTAGCTTGGAGCTGTTAGTCACAAAGTTTAGCTCTTTATGCATATTTTCTTCGTTGAGAGCCAATTTTAGCTCTTGGACCACATTCTTATATTCAATAGTGTTGCCAAGGGTACGCCAGATATTGAGCTTTTTCTTGTGGAGAGCTGTGATTTTTGCGGAGGGTCGCATTTTGTAGGGTTTTTTTAGCGGAACAAATTCCTCAACAAGTTCAGCAAGAAAGTTATTGAGCATTGTTTGCAGCTCTTCAGCATTTCCTTCACGAAATTCCCAAAGCCAGTTCACCCCCGCGATTCTTGCATTTATTTTTTCATAGTCGGCCCGGTGGAAATCCTTTTCTCCGGACACCGTCGGGGCAAAGTGACTCATCACAATATTAAATGTGACGGACCGGTGATCGCTGAAAGGCTCCCCAACATCCAAGGAATCGATTAGCCGGTGACAAGGTCTAGAATATTGTGGAATCAGTAGGAGTTGTGACCAGTTGGGAAAGGCCCATTTTGGATGCAAAACGGACCAGCTCCTGACAGTTATTGCATTTCGTGGACTTTTTGATCCAATCAATATGTGGGGCATTTAGGTCGCCAAGGATAATATAAGGCATAGTTGATTTTGCAAGAATTTTGTGGAAAAATTGAAGCAATGAATGGAAGGACTGGGAATGTAGGGGATGGTAGCAGAGAATGAGTCGCAGGGCCGTTTTTGTCTTTTTAATAAACAGATCAAGACATAGAACTTCGAGTTCAGTGGAAACATTTAGCTTGCAGATTTTTAGATGGCTGCGATAAATGACTGCTATGCCGCCTCCATGACCTTGTCGGTCTTTTCGCAATATAGAGTAGCCAGGGATGGTTAGAAGAGAGTCGACAATATCGTCCTTTAGCCAGGTTTCTGTTATAAAAACAATATCTAGTTCAGTCAATAGGAGCATGGCATTTAATTGTGCCAACTTTGGATAGATAGATCTGGCATTGATTAGGCTAGCTCGGATAACAGGATTGCTTACTTGGATTTTTTGTTCCACACAATTTCTTCTTTAGAGCCCGGGAAATAGCAAACCTTTTTTGTTTTCCGCTTGGGCTTCTCTTTAGATCGGTTTTGGATCCCCTTCTGTACCTTTTGCAAAAAAGTGCAAAACCCTAACGGACTTCTGTCGGTCAGAGGAACCGAACCAGCACCCTCTGCCTGGAGTTGGGACCGGCGCCTTAGACCACTAGGCCACGCCCTCCCCCACCCCCATGCGCGCCCTGACAGGCAGTGTGCCGTCGGCAGCCCTTTAATAAAAATCTATTAAAATATTTGTTAATCGTCGCTAGCAGACCATCTAAAAACTCTAAAAGCCTGTCGCGCTCCTCAATCCCAAAGATTCTCTGCTAGCCAGCCCTACTCCAAGAAACCTAATCAAAGACCGTTACAGCCTCTCCGGCCTAACGCCAGTGATGGCGTGCGTGATCGACTACGTGATGCGCCCCTTTCGCCAGCTCAACATATCAACTACAGAATTCTCCCTACTACAGGCCATCATGTTTTTCGATCCAGGTAAGAAATTCTAAAGGTTTTCTCCTAGTCTGCCCTTCATTGAGACATCCGAGAAATAACTAACTTTAGACACGGAAGGCCTTGACTCGGCCTCACAGCGCAATGTGAGCGCCGAGCAGCAGAAGTTGATCGCCGCCCTGCACCGATACGTCACCCAGAATTATAATGTCGACGACGCGGCCCAGGAGCGGTTCACGAGTATTCTGTTGCGGATACCAACGATACGGGTACGTACAGAAAATCATAACTAAAAGGCAAATATCGGGCAAAACGCAAAAGGGCATTAGGGGGATTTCGACGCTGGTTCACTAGCGCGGGGTGGCTAATTGTTTACAGTGCTCTTCTAGATCGCGTATTAAAAATACCAACATCAACAAAATCAAAATTTTGCCAAAAAATATAACTTTCTATCAGTCGAATAAATAGAATCCTATATGGCAGGATGGAAAAATAAAAATTAGCCCCCCGCTAACAGACCAGTGCCCAAAGGCGAAAGCATCCCGGCAAACCAGCAAAACCCCTTTAGAGCCCTTAATTTACAAAGCGAACGCCGACTTTTCAGAAAGTGGCCGCCAAGAAGAACGAGTCGCTGCAAATCATCGACCTTTTCAACCTGTTCACGCTCAATTCGCTGGTCAAAGAGACACACGGGATACGATCCGCCACCCCGAACACCATTCTAGAATGAGCCCCTGGCCAAGGCGTAGCCTAAATTTACGGCGAGGCCCGTATCACCCATGTTAGTACCGTTTAGTGTGGGCTTCTCTATTTCAAAAGTCTTCGGCAGGTACACACTAAATTTCACGTTACGGTAATGGAAAAATCTAAACTAACCCCAATACGCAGTTTTATTGTCTCCTTGAAAGCGAACGTATGAAAATGTTTTTTTTTGGCTTCACAAAACATTTTCGGCGTAGTTATAATCCTAAAATCTAACCGTAAAGTGAAATTCACCCCCTTATTTCCTCTATTCAATCATGTTCAGTGCATTCCTCCCTCCAAAAACTGACAAAAACAGGTCCCAATATCATTGTTGTTGATCGTTGTGCCCACAGATTTCTACTTATCCCCCCCGAGTTGTATTCTACCGATTACGTTCTATGAGTCCTACAGATTCGTCGTTATATACTATATGTTCTATGGGTTGTCTTTCAACAAAGAGATTCCAAATCGCCGGCTTTCCCCCCAAAAAACAACTTTTACGATTCTAGGTTTGAAATGATTGGTTGATTCGTGGCCGTCCCTTATTGCGATGATTCCAATAGATATTCATATTGATGGCACACATCACGTAAACAGCGTTATATTGAAAAAAATGCGTTCTTCCCATGGCATAAAATTGTACCCAGGATTGATGAAAAGCACGGGTCCTTTTTGAGTCTTTCGATAGAAGGTTCAATTTCGAACAAGACCCGTTTACGGAATCGCGAACCTTGATTTTATAAACGAGAAAGCTTGCCCGAATGCGAATGACAGATCCCCCGGGGCAAGATACACGATGCCAAAATACGCGACGAAACAAGACACATGCAACGCATCCACAAAAATTTTATTTGGCACACGGGCCCAAAAAACCGGAAACAGGGGCGGATGGCCCATAGGTGGCGGTGGATGTGGAGAGAAGAGGAGCCGCAACTAGTTGTCGAACTCGACAAAATCCGGGGCAATCGTCGGCAGGGCGCCGGCGCCAGCACCACCCATCACGTGCTGCGTCTTCTCGATGATCTGCAACAGAACCATTACATCTGACAAAAGAGGGCTTTAAAACAACTGATGGATAATTTCACCGGTAGAAATTAGTTAGCTATCCGGTTGACTTATTTGATTTCAGATTTCCTGAAATCCCGTAAGCTATGATTCTCCTTGATCGGAGCGAGAAAATCCGTTCAAATGACGGACGAGAAAGTAGACGAGAATTTTTAGCCAATGAAAGTGTATATTTTTGCAGAATTTTGGTAAAAGCGGTTAGAAGTGGCCAGGGTTTATTTGATGTTTTCATTACGTAAAAGGATACCTTCTTCCAGGCGGCGACGACTGGATCACCCTCGGCGCCATCCTTCGGGGCCATCCTTCGGGGGGCCATCCTCGGGGGCCATCCTTCGGGGGCCTCCTTCGGGAGCATCCGGCTTGGGGCATCAGGCTTGGGGCATCAGGCTTGGGGCATCGTTCGGGGGGGCATCAGGCTTGGGGGCATCAGGCTTGGGGGCGTCAGGCTTGGGGGCGTCGTTCGGGGGGGCATCAGGCTTGGGGGCATCAGGCTTGGGGGCATCATTCGGGGGCTCCTGACGCCGGATACGCTCCATGACCTTGTCGACCCCAGCGGCCAGCCGCTCCGCGACAGTCTTGTCGTCCTGGAAATGACAGGCCTATCAAAAGCGGATAGGGGATACCACGTGGTCGGGGTGCAGCCTGGCGGTGGCCATGGCGAGCAGGCCGACGAGCAGGATGATGCTCAAGCGAGAAGTCATTGTCACGACTGGCTGAAAAATGATACTAAAAATGAATTGGAAAGGTAACGATTATCTTGCAAAAATTTTCGTAAATTGCCAAAGTTCAAATCCCACAGAAATGAAATTAGCATGCAAAAATAAAATTCGGAGAAACGTATTTAAATCCAAAAAAAGCCCACCGATCAGTAAGTCGTCGGAAGAAAGTTGTGGAGCGGAAGAGCTCGTGTGACTGAACGTCTGCGAGGCGTTGAGAAATACTTCGGCCCTCGGATCGACTTTATTTTATAGTAGCCTTCCCAGGCAAATCAGCGCCACTTCCGGAATGCATTGCAGCGGGTATGCAAATCGAAAAAAGAGGGGAAATCAATTTACCCTACAGCACGAGCACCACGCGATTTCTTGAAAGCACACAATCACAACTACAAAAAAGTTAGTCTATCAATGAGGAATCTAGATCGTTATCGGGGGGTGTTTTATTCGACAACCCGTAGAATCTAAATGGTGCTAATTATTATAGTGAAATAACACGCATTAGAAAAAGGTGAACTTTCGTGAAAAATTTCTAAGATTAAATTTTTAAAAAGGCCTTTGTTTGTAAAGATGTCAAAACAGCAAAAACAACAAAAATACGTTATATTTTATTCTACTAGGCGATTACATGAATCCCGCACTGAATTTTGCCCTTGGTCCCCCCGATAACGATCCAGCACCCAAAAAAATAGATATCTACGTCTAGAAGGGTCAGTTAATGCAGTGGCACAGTTTGAGCAGCTGCTTCTCGACGACACACGCCGAAGTGTTGCCATATCTGGAATTGCGGGAAAAAAATGCAATAATCAAGAGTGATCATTACTTGTTGTTCCGCTCAATGTCCCCATCGATTTTCCAGGTCTTTTTCGTCAAATCGCGGAAGACGACGGCCTCGAGCAGGGCGTTTGATGGTTGCGCTACACGCAACGCGATCCTAATAAGCTCAGGTACTGGACGGTTAGCAGGGGGGATTCTTAGAAGACGGAAAGCAAATTTTCGGTCATTTCTGTACGGCCCTACATCCAAATTTCAAATTTCTAACCAATTTTTATGAAATTTTACATAGCCCAGATATAAAAAGTTCATCAAAAACATAAAACCGGGCAAAGAGGTCAAAGTTTTCGAAATTAAATTCTTTCGTATACCTTTCTGGCCATGAAAAACCAATAAAAACGCTCTCAAAACGCTAACGCTCTCAAAATACCTTATGTATCCTCAAGACGTGCGGAAAACAAAAATTCCTTCCCCCGCTAACAGTCAAGTACCTGTAGATAATCGTTATCGCGCCCGACGGCGGCTGCTTTCCCATCGAACTAGAAAAAGTATTTCTAAACACAAAAAACCATACTTTTCTTCCATGACAGCCTTAGGCGGAAGTCGCACCGACACAGACTGGATCTCGGCCAGTTTCATCACCGCGCATTTGCCCTAAAACAGGAGAATTTGAGGGCTACCAAAACGACACACTCTATCGGGACCATCGACGAGAAGGCGATTCACTTCCGAGAGTAGATAATCGGCTACATCTTGCCCCCTCGCTGGCTCGAGCTCGAGTTCCTCGTAGCATGGGCAGAAGCTGAACAACAATATAAAAACGTACATAGTTCGTAAAGGTACCCCCCTTCTAGCGGGCCGGAGGTGTGTCCGATTTCTAGGATCTAGGCATCAATCAAAAGCTCTGGAAATGACGAGTCCAGCGGTAATCCCGATTTATGACATTCCGGAATCTTTGTCGTACTTACTAACGGTTGTCTGGTGCTTGCCGAACAGTGTTTAAAAAATAGAACTTTGACGCACCCGAGCATTTGAAAGCTATGTAAGAGACACAGCCTAGATCGCGCTTAAACCGGCTAAATTGAGCTTTCGACAAAAAAGCTTGTCCTTCTTGCATGAAAAATGGCAATAATCGAGCAAATAAAAATTCCGGAATTTCGGAAATCCAAAAACCGTGCTGGACTTGCCTTTCCGAAGACTCGATAGATGCCTAAATCGTAAAAATCGGACAGTCTACGGGCAGCTAGGCTGTCAGGCAGGTTTGGGACAACCTCAAGAAAAAAAAAACGAGAAAAACACACGAATCCGGCACGTTCAGCTGCTTGCACGTGCGATTCGCCGGCACTTCTCCGAGCAACGAAAAGCTTCTCGAGCTGTTGGATGCGTAGGCGTAGTTGTTCTGCTACGACTTGGTCCAAATCGGGTGGCACAAAAATACCAGCAACACGTCGTTGAAAAGCTCGTGCGTATCGAAATGGGTGGTGAACACCTTGGCGTTGTGCTTGAGGTTGGCGAGGAGGTGTGGATGTTTGGTGATCATTTTCTGAAAGGAAAAAATTAAACTATGCTGCTAATCGGGGAAACCTTCGGTAGTTTGATGGACAGCATCGGCATTCGAGATTCGAGACGGCCGACAATCTATAACATAAAGATTTGTAGGTTCTGGTTCGTTAACGGGGTGGGGGGGGGGGGTGGGATTGTCTGGGGCCAACATTTTACGTAAATAGTTTATCCTATTTTTAGCTGTAACTGAAATACTTAGTATATTTTTGGACGCTCCATCGGATAGCGTCGAAATAGCCCCGAAAAAAATAGCGAAAACCTGAAAAATCGAGGACAATACCCCCCTCCCCCCGCCAACGAATCAGAACGGAAAGGCCAATGTACCGTTTCTCGAATCGCGTCGTAGCGGTTACCATGGTCAGATATCATGAGGACTATCGTGTTCTCGAGTAGTTCCTGGTTGTCCTGCAGAAAACCTGAAAATGATGAATGAGTGCATAAACAAGCCAGCACACGATTTACTATCATTTTGTCGACCTTTCAATGCGCGGAACTATAGATTTGCGAACTGTTTGAGAGGAGTATATGAGGTGAAAAATGCATTGAAATTACGACACAATGAAAATAAAGAGCAGCAAACAGTCACCCACCCGCCAAATCGCTGTCCGCCACTTTCAGGGTATTCAGATATTCATGTGCCAGATCGACGTTCCAGAAAAACGTAAAAGTCGGTATGCCATGGCTGTGGTACGCTGTCAGGAATCTAATTCAATAAGATAAGAAAAAGGCTAGTAAGTTACTCCTTGACGTAGTCCAACTGCAGATTGTGGAGCGGCGACCTGTCGAAGCATTGCGGCGTGCTCTGTAGCATTTCTTTCGAGTCGTAGAGGGTCGTGAAGTATGGCCTAAAAGAGGCTTTTGCCTTCGATTTTTATGATTTAGGCATCAATCGAAAGCTCTTGACGACGCGGTGAGAAACTTGCTATCCGATTTTCGAAATTCTTGCAATTTTTAGTCAATTTTTATGGTCGTTTCAAACAAAGCAAAATTCACCGCGAATTTCGAAATTTCTATTTAACAAGTTTAAGCACCTTTTAAACTGATTTGTTTTCAACTGGCCTCGAAAGAGATGCCGTTGGGTTGCCAAAAAAAGCCTAAAAGCCCCAAAAATTGGTTTTAATCAAACAAAAATTCCAGACTTTTCAAATTCGGAGAAAACATATCCCCTTGTCTTGTCAAGAGCTCTCGATTGACACCTAGATCATCAAAAAATTAGGCACTATTCAGCAGCGCTAGATGGAGTTTTTTTGCAGCAGCGTGTCTACCTCTGGTAATGATCGGTGGGCGGTCGTTTCACGAATCCATGACTGTGCTTCTTATAGCTGAACGTGCTCCATTCGGGGCGATCCTCGGAGAACATTGTCGCGTAGCCGGTCCGACCGAATCTGTAATTAATTGATTCCTAGAGTCGAGAAAAGAGAGTGAGAGAGAGAGCGAGAGAGCGAGAGAGAGGGAGAGAGAACGCGACAAATGATGCTACAAAGCGGAAAAAAGCTAGATCATCACCTACGCCACACGAAATCCGTCCAGTTGTCGTAATTAATGCCCCATTCGGTTGGTACTTCACTGGGGAAATCCTGAAAAAAAATAGAATAAACTAAAAAAGCTCAAACAACCGCTGCATCGTATCCGCGCTTGCCGAGCAGTATGGCGCAAAGATTGGGAAAGCTATTGTCGCCCAATTTTCCGTAGTCATCCAAGGTTACGAACCCCTGACGCTCCATCACTTCCATTGTCTAAATCCAAGAAGATTATGACGCAAAAAAAAACACACAAAAGTTACCTGAGGTAATTGCCGTATGAAATTACTTCGCGAAACGCCATCGATGCCGAGAAACAAGACACTCGGCCGGTCTGTCGCTTCTTTGGAAAACGG
Organism: Mesorhabditis sp. LJ9110; assembly: GCA_038088335.1. Lineage (NCBI taxonomy): Eukaryota > Metazoa > Nematoda > Chromadorea > Rhabditida > Rhabditidae > Mesorhabditis > Mesorhabditis sp. LJ9110. The sequence continues at coordinate 94,215 of JBBGBA010000219.1, read as the reverse complement.
TCTATAATGAAGAATATTAAAGTCTATTTTGTGCAGATATTTTCGCCGATCAAAACGTACTTTGCAGCATCTGCGAAACGACCATGTTTGAAAGACCAAACTTTAAAGGCGAAAAAAGGCAAAAACTGGGCATTTTGCGAATTTTTCACGCTTCAATGCTACGTAACTTGCCAAATATGGTCGGTTCGCAGATGCTGAAGAATGCGTCTTTTTCAGCGGAAAATCCGCAGAAAAAGGCTTTTTACTACTTCGAAACTCGCTCAAAAAGTATTTTTTGCAGTCGGATTTCAAGTGGAAAAACTTTAGAAAACCTTAGAAACTGCCGAAATTCAAAATTAGTCAACCAACTGAGAAAAACTCTCTCCCAATCAAAAAAAAACTTTAGAAATTCGGTTATTACGTAAAAAGCGGATTGTCGGAAATAATAAAGAACCTCTCTTAAGAAAAACCTCAAAACTTAAGCTAACAACCAACTTTCCAGTTTCCGAACTCGTTTCCCTTGGTATCACTTGGAAAAATGTGTTCCTGTAGATGCATCTCTCCATGCCAAAAGTTTGTTTGTAGCATTCGACCTGCACAAATTCGTCTTCAATGGGATCAGAGGCAGCTCCTAAACAGGTTTTTCGAAAAGAACTGATTTGATACCTTTAATAAGCAGCCAGGGCCCGTATTTTGGCTGAAAATCGTCGACGCCCGAGTTGTGCGCGACGCTGCGATAGCGGCAGCTGCTGACCGGCTTGACGATGGTCAGTGTCTTGTTGCCAAACGTCACGCATTGCTCCTGAAACATACTGTCGTTTTATTTCCGCTTACAGGGCTACCCTTTATAATAAAATGAACCTGCACGGCGCGGCAGCGCAGCGCCTTCGGGCTGACATCAATGTATTTGGCAATCGACGGATCAAACGGGTCGAGCGCTTTCATTCGACAGACGCCGGATTGCCCTTTCGCAGCTAGTTGCTAAAAAAGAACAAGTCAGAAAAATTAGTTTCCGAGTAAGAACCGGTCTCATAATTCCCATAAAATACGGACGGCACTCGCGATCGGTTTTTTATGACAACCGGGTGACCCCTGTCAGTCAGCTGGCACCAACGTTAGGTGCTGGTTCATTAGCGGGGGTCCTAGCTTTTTTTAAAATGATCCAATTTTCCAACTATAAATAACGAAAGCGTTTCTCACTGTTTTTATAATTCCTAAATGTAAAAACTTCACAACTTCTTATTAAAAAATACAAAAATATCGATTTTTCGGTCAAAATTTCGACTTTTTGAGCAGCTGTTAAGGTTTTTGGATAGTCTTCCCAGTTGAAATATAGTTTATTACACTAAAAACCCTATTAAAACACTTGCTAGCAAGCTACTAGGCATTTCCAGGCTTATACAGAAACCCCCAATAATGAGAAAAACTCTTTTCATAATCGGAAAATACTAAAAACATTACTAAATGCGAATAATATAGCTATGTATAAGCTATCCCCCCCCCTTATTAACAGACAAAACGCTACGACAGCCGGCTGACCCGTAGTACCACACAAATCCACCCAACTCACCTGTAGCTCCAAAAACTCGGCCGGTATCGAAGCATTCCGATAGCTGAGGTAGCAATACACAATCAGCACTCCGACCAGACACACTAGTTTCGCCCGTCGACTTCTCAATATCATCAAAGCGCTGCAATCGAGCGTCGCCAGACGAGCAGCCTGAATCAGAGTGCGAGTGAAACATTTTACTATTTTGAAAACAAGGGCGCTGAGGGAGAGCGGGAGAGAAGCCAGGGTTCCCCCCGTATCGACGCTTATCGTTCCGTAATAAAGTGTGCTTTCTGGAGGGGAGGAAGTGTGTCGAAAGGTGGCCGGTTGGTCTTTCGGCAACATGACGCGCCCATTGTTCAGCCCTTGTTTCTATGGAATATCGTTGCTTCGAGTGAAGCCTTCTTCCTTTGATCCCCCGTAATCGTGAAGTTGGCTATTTCATGTATTTATCGATTTACCGCTCCGTTCGGGTTATCCCCGGGGGTTTCCTACAATTCTTTTGTGAGGTCATAGTGAGTATTTTGATAGCGTTTTAGTACCCTTTAACTATATTTCAAGAGGAAAACTTACTAAAAAAACTTTCATAATTTTAGCCATTGACTAATCGGCCATTTTCGGTCAGAAAAATCGATATTTTTATTGTTTTTGACAAAGATCTGTGTAGTTGTATGCTTAGGAATCATAAAAACAGGGCGTTGCTAATGTCAACAGTCATCTAAAACAGTATATAAGAAAGTCTATTAGAAAAACTGATGCCTAAAGAAAATTTTAGCCCGCCCCCCCGATAACAGAAAAGCATTTCCTCGTTTAGTGCGCTATTGGTACTTATCAAGTTGGGGGGGGCCACTTTGGTTTTCGACTTTTTGAGTCTTTCTAGGCTAGTTTTTTGTGCTGGTTTCGGATATAACAAAATCAGAGTAGTAAAACACAATTATTTAAACGTTTTTAAGATTTAGAGATGCTTACACCCAATTTGAGCCTAAAAATAAGGCTTCGTGCCACCCGGGGCCTAGTCGCTTCGGATGGGTGCGAGCTCGTACAGGGTTTCGAAATCGGGCGCCGAGCAGCGCAAGCGCCCAGCGCCCTGATTTCGAAGAGTGGAGCGCAGCCCATCCGAAGCGACGGCCCACCTTGCCTGACAATGCGGCAAGCCTAAAATTGTGCATAAGTACACTTTTTATTAATAAAGTTTTACGCAGTTTTTCTGGATAAACCCAACGGTTTGGCATCCTATTTCTACTCTAATCGCACTCATCGTAAAAAACTACCCCAGAAAGACTCGAAAAAGCGATAAAAAAGTGTCTCCTAATAGGTACCCAAAGTGGCCCCCCCCAACTTGATAAGTACCGCGCTATTTCTTTGGTTTATTCTTTTTTTTGTCATCGAAAAGAAAAAAAAATCTAAGCAAAAATCTTTGATCTTTGAATTTGTAAGATTTTTCCACTTGATTTTTTATTTTTTAGTTTGTAGCCCAGCCAATTCCACGGCATTCCAACTGACGTAGAGTTGTCAAAAGGAATGGCACGGAAGTCAGAAACAGTTGTTTTCTTTTTTTTCTTCAACTGATTTTGCTAATTTTTCCAGCAACAAATTTTCGCCCTGATTTCGTCAGCCATACCTCCCCATTTTTTTTATTTTGAGTAGGATAAGCCAACTTTCCGAGAGGACCACCAATCGATCGCCAACTGATAAGTTTTATCAAGTGTCCGGGAGGCGCTGTCACGCACTCCCCCCTCCAGTCATGACGAGTTGTATTTTCGCGAAATCTTTGAGGCTATTTAGTTGGGTGGCCCCGAGGGTTCGATTTTCGATTTCGATTCCTTGTTCGATCGGCCAGTAGTTGGGATAGTTTTGTGTGCCAAGTTCGGATTCTACAGTTTTAGACTACCAAAAATTTAATTTTGAACTACGAGATATCAGAAAGCGAAGCCGGAGTCATTTTCCGCGTTTTGGTGACGCTTTACTCTGTCTAGTTTGTAGTTTCTACTTAATTTCTTGCTGTTTAAGTGAATTTTTAGGTTTAAAAGGCTCAAATTCGATCTCGGCATACAGAATAAGTCCAGCAAACTTGCTATTGGGCTGAATAGGCACGCTTTTTGAGCACCCTTGGAGCCACCCAAACTAAACATCTTCAGATCTTCCAGTTCTATCGCTACCTACTTCTTTTCCGGGCAGTATTTGGCCCCGGGGATTGCCTGGGCTTCACCGAGTGGCCCCATGGTCACACCTGCCTTGGATAAGCGACCGTAGCCGCCGTTTGGCCAGTTTGGCGGGCGGGCCAAGTCGTTGTGTGTATTGGCGTGTCGTCCATTACGAAAGCGACAGCACGCGCGCGCCACAGCGCGGCCCACCCCGACCTTTGCCTGTTTACCTTGCTCAAAAAAATGTCTGGGATGTTTGGCCCCCTCGGGGGGTGTCGATGCCCCAGCACCTCGTCGCTTTCATTTGCCTGGCGGATAAACAGCAATCAGTGGGACTTTACAGGATGGAATGCACTCGGTGATCACTTCAAGCCAGTCTTCGATCGATAATAATACTGCCCCAATTACCGTTCAGACGGGACTCACCTCGAACGGTAAGGGTTCAGTGTGCGTTGTTGCTTTCTGTGGGTCGGTTTTGTCATTCCTGATTTACCTAGTGTTTGAGATGCATTGTGTGGCGATCCGTTTGAACGTGTTAGGGTTGTAGGCTGAGTAAGCAGTTGCGAAAGTGTTTCAGAAATTGCACAAGTTTTTGGTATAGTTAGCGGATTTGATATCCGACACTGACTTCGACTGTGCGGTTTAACTGCTTGTCAATAGTTAGATTCATCATGATTCTTACTGTGTTATTTATCGTATTCCGTTTGGATAGATGGTACCTTAACTTTCATCGTCTCCCTGGCAAACCACTGGTGAGATAGTCTACTCAAATTATACGATTTGTTCTTTGTCCGACGTAGTCAATCTCTGGTGAGGAATACAAATTATCACGGTCGATTCCGCCGGCTGGCACTGCCTTTCGTTAGCTAGTGCATCTGACTGCTCACTACTGTTTTAGGCGCCTTTTGACGCCGTCTTCACTGTCGTAAGCTTTTTTCCCCGGATGTTGTGCTTGTCCTGTCATGTCGTTTCGTTCTTCGTTTTCCCGGTTTTCCTTTCCAATGTTGCCGCTTCAGACCGGATAGTGCCGCGCGGTCGCTGCATTCAGCTAGAGCCACGTCCCGACGACGACGAACCCCTCCCCATCGCATATCGGGAAGAAACCTTATTTTTTTGGATTCTATTTTGCAATTTGCATAAAATTCGCGCATAAGAAAAACCCTGAAATTTCCTTCATTTATCAGCATGCCTTCCCCTCTTACGCGCTTGGGTCGAAATGGCATGGCACTTTACGATAAGGTGCTTGCCGTCTCGTACCTTGGCGGCAAGCAAATCTTCGCGGTTTCACACGATTTTGTGACAAGCGCCATTAGCAAGCTCAAGGGTCTGAAGGTCAATTCAAGCGTTCGGTTCGGAAAACATATTTTCGTTTAGCTTCGCACTTGGAAGGTCACCAACTCGGGCCTGGTTGAACTAAGGAACATGGGCGCCTTTTTGGACAAGCCGAAAACACAGAAGACAAATTTTTCTGGCGATGGCAAGGTTTGGACGGTTATTTGTCTTGATAACCTTTTCTAGGATATCACCTATGCCGGCGCAAGTATGCAGGGATGGCGAATTGATATGGAAGATGCTCATGTTGTGGAGGTTTCTTTTGTTTCCTAGAAACAACTTTTAGTTTTTAGATTTCAATGGGTACCCAGGCACCGTTCAAGGAATGGGCCTTTTTCGCCGTTTTCGACGGGCATGCGGGTTGTGTAGCGGCCGAACAGTCAGCAGAGCACATCTTGAAGACTCTATTGGAGACGAAGGAGTTCATGGAGGTGTGTTTTTGCTTGTAGCTTGTGGCTGTGCTGCTTCTCCCGCAGCGAACTCCAATTTTTATATCGGATTCCCGTTATGCTACACGGGTGTAAATTATACCAAGACACTCGCCAGATCGAGAAGAACTTTTTGTTATAGCTTACAGCATCAGCCGTTTTTATGTGGGAAATTCTCCGTTAAGAGTATTAAACTTCGCATATTTTTTTAAACTAAAACGTTGTATTCTCTACATAGAAAACGAGCTTAGGGCATTTTACTACCCTTTAGCCCATCGGGGATTTTATAGATTGCGCTCCTACCTAGCTTTCAAATGGGTGCCCGTTTTCCCTGTTATATTATTTTTGCAGGTGGTGTCGATTGTTGGCGAGAACGGCGGCAAGCTGAACGAGAAGGCGACGGGGCTGCTGGAGCAGGGGATGAAGACTGGTTTCCTGACACTCGACCAGATCATCAAGGAGCGTCTTGCGATGCGGGACACGGACCGCTCGGGATGCACGGCTGTCTGTGCCATTCTGACGCCTACTCACATCATCATTGCCAACCTGGGTTGGTGTTGCTGCAGATTTACGTCACCTGCCTTTTTTTGGCTATTGTCTCGGTTCTGGATCGTTTTCTGGGGCTTAAGCCTGTGTTATCCTACAGCAAAATCCAACTTGGAACTGGAAAAGATATGATAAAAACACATTAGCCTTTGACTACTAGGCATCTATACGCTAACAAACGTCCCTTTTGGTCACTAGATAACGATGCAGATCCGATTTTTATTATCCGATTTATGATCCGAATTTTAACTTTTATCTTTTAGGCGACTCGCGTGCCGTGCTCTCCCGTGCCGGCGAGGCCTCGTTCGGCACCGAGGACCACAAGCCGTACCTAGACAAAGAACGAAACCGCATCGTTGAAGCCGGTGGATCTGTGGGTCCCTTCCGCGCTCGGCAACTCGTGCTTTTTAGGTGATGATCCAGCGTATCAATGGCAGCCTGGCCGTGTCTCGTGCACTCGGTGACTTTGACTACAAGGTATTGTTCTGCTCCTTTTTTTGAAAACAATCGCGATGTGACTGGCTCTTGTGGGCGTTTCTTTACTTATTGCTGCCCTAAAATTTCCGAAGCTGTTTTGTTTTTTGTTGGTCTCTGGGCCTTCAGTTTCGCTTTTTTTCGCATTGCCTCAGTTTCTCAGCCAGGCAATAAGCTAGAATAACGGCTTTCCTCGGCATTCCAGTACCAATTCCTTTCATGTAACCGATGGAAATTTTGGAATTAGCCGAAAATTAGCTAAAAAGACTGCGAATATGTAAGTGCGATAATATATTGCCTTCTTCCAGTCGGTCCCCGGGCTTTGCCCCACCAAACAACTCGTCAGCTGCGAGCCCGACATCTATGTGCTGGAGCGAAAAACGGTATACCAGTTGCTCCTCGAAATTCAAACTTTGTTTAGGAGGTCGAGCAATTCCTTGTCCTCGCCTGCGACGGCATCTATGACGTGATGGAGAACGAGGAGCTGTGCAACTTTGTGCAAGGCCGGCTCCAAGTCTCGGACGATCTTGTAACCAGGTATTGACTATCTTTGTAAAAGCATAGAGGTACAATTTGCCAGGTTCTCGACTCTTGTCTGCACCGTGGCTCTCGCGACAACATGACAATTATCTTGGTTAGTATTTATTAGGTTTTTTTATAATGAATCGATCTAGATCCGGTTCCCAAATGCTCCGAAGGTGGACGAGGAAAAGCGCGCCATCGAAGAGGCGTGGGCCGCGGCGACGAAGGAGAAAATTGAAGGTATATTATTATTATTATTTTAAAGGGGCTAAGAAATCTGGTCCACCCCCCACGCGTTGAGTTGTGGCAAATGCCAGATACTACCTCGCCGCATTTTTTTGGTTAAAGATCAAAATGCGTGAATTTGCGAAGTTATGCGCCGTGACTGAAATACCTATGCGGTTTTGGGGCTGACCTGGCTACTAAAATTGTTTTTTTTCAGAAATTCTCAAGGAGGAACTGCAGTCGGCAAAAGAGGTGAAGGATGAGCCGGTGTCAATTTCTTGGGTTAGTTTTTCCCAGTTAGTGAGCGGATTTTATTCCATTATTTTAGGTGATTCGTCGCCTGGCAGCCCGAGGGGAAGACATTGAAAATGGATTGGCTCCTCATCGTCTTCGCGCCATATCGGCTCAGGTATGCTGCTGGCTTCTTTTCAAAAAATTGGACATTTCGATAAGCCGAATTTTGCCATGAACCAGTCGCCCAAAAAATCCAATGATAGCAAATCTCCAACATTTGCCTTGGATTTTTTGTATAATATGGACGTTTCAGGTGTTGGCGGAGCAGAACATCGCGTGCGATCACTGAGCGGGCCCCGTTCCATCTCCTTCCAATAAAGAAACAACCATCCGCTATCAGTCTCCCCCCGAATACACCGGTTTCTCTCGTTGATTGCTTTGTGTCGGATTCCGATTTGTGCACCACAGTATACCAATTTCCCATGCAACTCGACATCCACCTTTCAACACTTACGCGCCACTGCTGTTTCCCCTACTCTTTTTCTCTCTTCCGCAATCTGTCCCTCTCTCTTTCTGCCTTTCTCTCTCATCGGGCCATTTGCACAACACATCGAGAAGAGCTCGAATCAAGAATCCCGTTGACAAGCCTTCCATGTTATATTATGTGTTTGTATCTACTTAACTTATCCTCGGTCGTCACTGTGTTGTATGTATGGCTTTTTGTCCGGGACCCCCAACAATACTCTCTCCCCCTCTTCTGCTACCGGTGATACAGAATGTTCTTCGGCTCCGATTTTTTAGTGCATACGCCCCTTCCTCCTCCCCTCCATCCTCCTCATCCGCTCCTTGTTGAGTGGCTTAACAGCGGTGGCCCTAATACTTGTTCAAATTCGCACCACTGAACCATGATGCCCCCATCACCATCAACAACAACAAGTTGGCCTCGGCCGCTCCCACATGGCCCCTCTCTCCCACCGAATTCCAGCTCATTTATTCGACTTCTAGTGTTCCACCCATGCTCCTGGACTGAATCTGGCCAAAGCTATAAACAATTTTAAGAGGACTCTGGCACCGCGTTTCGCCATGGATGATGGCTGCCCGCGTCGTGTAATTACAAGCATTTTGACATGCGGGTCTCACATCTACAATGGATGTGCGAGGCATGTGTCAGCGCCAGCCCTGGGTGGGCCCTTGCATTCTCACGCCATCGAAATTTATTGGGGGCCCTTCATCCCCGCCCACAGGCCCGCCTCGGGAAATGGGATGTGCTCCATTTCGGGGTCTCTTTTGATTTAGGATAATGTTTTTCTTGCATAGACGTTAGGCATGATTAGATTGGATTTTCCGATTGTTTATGCTTGTTTGGCGAAGGTCAACGGACTCTGGTGGGGGTGTTGTTGGTGTTTCTCTTTGCTGAAGGCTGTGTGGGCGATCGATGGACGGACACTGGACGATCCGCCCTTCTCCTCCTCCACTCTTCACAACATTCACCGCACACCCCCTACCAATACTACGAAATTCCGGATAAAAATTAGCCAGCTTTGACGGTCCATAATTATTTAGTCGATTTCCGCACTGTAATAGTTTTTTCTCAATGTTACCGGCTTTGACTATTTTATTTTTATTTGAAAATTGCTGGTCAAAAAGCTATATTTTTTTTTTGTTCTAGATCGCATCAAATGTTCGCAAATATAAGCCTAAATTGTGTATTTTTAATTTATCTTAGAAAGAGAAAAATCGGCATTTACGGCGCCAAATTTCGTATTTTCCCCCGGCTAGGCTAAAAGGGGGTCGGCTTGTGGTCCGCCGCAATATCAAATTTCTAGCGAACAGCTAGTGTTATTTTGCGAGGAATCGTTTGGTTTGGCTACGATTTACGGATTTCGTTTCAAATTTTCAAGGCTATTTGGTGGTTTTAAAATTAAACAAAGGATGATTTAGTTAAATCCGTGTTTAGTTGCCGGCGATTTGAAGGTCGTCAAAAATGGCGGTCGGAATCCGGGAGGGGTGAGTATCATTTAGCATTTCAAGCTAAAAAAAACTGTTTCCCTCGACTGTTTTCACGGGTTTTAACGCCGCATCGCGACAAACGCGCGTTTAGTTAGCGCCAAATCTGTGTTACGCTCCCTAGAAAATGAGATCAGCTAGAAATTGATTGCTATAGAGCGAAAGTTCTATTTTTATTTAGCCTTGTGCTCTCTCTGGTGTCCTCCCTCCAAATGGCGCAACAATCGGCGCTTCACGCGCTGTCGCACAGCCTGTCCACATCCGAGTTGGCCGCCGCCGGGGCCGCATTTCCGTTCGGTTGGTGTTTTTTTGCGGATATTGGAGCTTTTAAAACGAAAGTTCCTTTAATCTAGCCGAATTAAAACTTTTTTATAGCTTCTAAAAGGTTTTGGCTGTAAGATATCGTTCAAAAAGTTATTTTCAACGACTCTGGGGTGCAAATGCGCAATAAAAACTTAATAAAAATTTTATTCTAAAAACATACAAAATATAGCCGAATATAATCGTATGCGTTATTTAGGTGCTATTAATGATGCCTATAAAATAGTATCAGCAATGAATTTCCACTAAAAATTCGAAATCAGGCCGTTTTCTCGACTAAAACACAGTGGTTACTGTATATCTTGTTAATCCGATTATATTTTTGATTTCAGGAAAACTGCTAACAACATTGCTGATGGTGGCCCGCCCGGCTTCGGATCCCCGTTCGGCCCTCGTCATCGACGCGTTGCTCCTGATTCTGGCAGCCGTCATCGGGCTCGTCCCAAGGTATCGAACCAGTTATCCAAACTAGCGCCTATTAAACGAGAAAAAGAGTTTGCAAAGACGCTTTTGGAATCATGAAAAAGTGCTAATTTTGCAGCTGGTTCTTCCTATCGGTCGCTCGATTTTTCATGGGAGCCGGAGCGGGGCTGGGATTCGTCTGTGCACCCGTGCTGCTCACCGAATTGGTAATTTTCACCCTAAACAGGCAAGAAAATTTTTAGAAAAAAAATAATGCAAACAAAAGAGTATAAAAACAGTATGAAGCTTTAGGAATTTTGAGCTAAAATCCGTAAATTAATTTATATCTAAAATAAATTATCGTACCTTTTTAACTGTCCATCTTGGAAATCATTAAAAATGCTGAAGCTTCAAATACCCCCGAATTTCCAGGTGCCCTACCGGCAACGCCCCGGCCATTTCCTTGTGCTCGGGCTCGCGTTTTGCGCGTCGACGCTAATCTCGAATTTGTTGCCGATCGTCCAGTCGGATGCGTACGTCGTCGTGCTGTGCACCTGCATCTTTAGCGCCGTGACCGGTAGGTTACGCAAAAAACACATAGCACAAAGCGAGTTTTGCCCCGCTCTCGCGAGGGGGCTCCAAAAATTATTGAAGACTCATAATTGTTCGTGTGCACGGAAATCTTTAGTAAAAGGCGAAAGATTTTCTCGGTCAAATGCACACGAACCAGAGATACGAGAGGACGGGGAAAGGGGATCTTCTGTGCGGACAGTGGGCCAGGTGGGGGGCGAGTGGGCAGGGGTGAGGGGGCACTACAAGGATAGGCTTAGCGGGCGGTTCAGCTAGCAAAAGCCGATACAAAGCGTGAGTGAGTCAGCGAGAGAGAGAGAGAGAGAGAGAGCGAGCGAGAGAGAGAGAGAGAGAGAACGAGCGAGAGAGAGCGTAGTATCGTTTGTTTAGGAGCGGCCTATATCTGGCTTCGCCCGGGCCCGAAAAACGACGAAGCGTTAATGGGAGAAGATGAGACGTCTTCACCGATTCGTCTACTCCAATCACGACATCGTAGTGGAAGACCATTTGTGCTCATTGCTGTGCTGATGTTGCTCAACGTGGTGAGAAAACCCTTTCTTTCTCGATGTAGAATGGTCGGATCGTGATGATTTTTACACCATTCGCAAGCTCAAAAAATCGCGGTTCTTCCGCATTATCGGGGGGAGGGGGGCGAAAATGTCTACCAAGATAATAATAGGTTTTTAATAGTGCTTTTAGTAAAATCTAACCATGTTTCAAGTGGAAAAGCCTTCTAAACACTTACAAAAATTAAAATTTCGAGATTTTGGTCGAAAATCGACAACTATTGTATTTTGTTAATAAATTTGTTAATAAACAGTTTATGATATTTCAATTTATTTTAGAAAAATCGTATGCAAGAGGCAAAATCCCCCCCCCCCCCGATAATACGTAAGAACCATAGCTTTTTGCGTGAAATATTGTAGATTTTGTATTCTATCTTGCAGACGATCGGCGTTCCGGTGATCCTCGCCTATTCGGTGCTATTGTTTGGGGAATTTGGGGCAAACGAGCAGCAATCATTTACGCTTGGCATCGCATTTCCCATCTGCCAAATGGTCGTCCTCGGACTGTTGCATCACTTTGATTCGTTGGACAGGTTTGTAATAATTTAGGATTCTTTTGCATTATCGGGGGGGGGGGGTAGCCATAAACAAAAACGTTTTTACTATTAATAAACGCAAAACTTTACAAGTTTTGTTTAAAAAAAGCACAGAAATGGTCGTTTTTCGGCCAAAATGTCGTATTTTTATAAATTTGGGTTTTACGTAGTTTTTCCACTTGAAATATAGTTAGAATTTAGTCTAACCACATTCAAGGCATTCTAGAAATACGAATTTCGAGTAGGGTAGCGAGCAGATACCATTTGCGGAATTTCCAGGCGTCTTTTGGTGGTGGGCGGATACGGGATCTCGGTTTTTGTGCAGTTTCTGCTGCTCCTCACCAGCGCCTACGATTTGTTGCCCGTTGAGGTGGGTTATTTTTTATATTCTTTGTAGTTTTCTACATTTAATATACTTTTATCTACTTTTATAATTTGATTAATTTCAAAGAAGTACCTTAGGAATTTAACAAAAGTATTTTAAAAACATTTTTGGGCAGAAAAAAGCGAAGATTCCGAATTTTAGATTTTTGTACGTGTTTTCCACGTTTAATAGGTACTTTCTACACGCTAAGTACTTTTCTAATTTTCTAAATAGAGAAAACTATAGTAAAAATGCTAGGGATCGATTTTTCGGAAGATTTTTGGGCCGAAAATCCCGAAAAAGTTATTAAATCTTATGAAAAGTGGAATTTCAAATTTTTTACTTCAAACTTTCAAACTATTCAAACTTCAAATTATTTTTCAGGGATATTTACTTGTGTTAATCGTTTTTCCAGCAAAAATCGTTGTTCATGTGCTTTTGGCTGTTCGTGTTGGCGGTGGTGACGGCTGTGCCCTGCAACACGGCCCTATGCGTCATTTCCGGTATGGTTTTGCTAGATTTTCGCCTTTTTAAAGTATACACGTGATTAATTATACCTGATTTTAGCGTGATACTTAAATCATGAATTAATTTCTAGAGCAATACACGTCAGCAACGGATCGATTACGATATGGAAGTGCGGGAAGGGCGGTGATGTGGCTGGCAACGGCTGTTAGGTACCAATTGAAATATCGGATCAGAAAATACGCGTTTTCCAAAAATACCGATCAATTAACATCATACCGAAAATCGACAAAATGCCGCCATGAAAATATGGCTAAAATGGATCCTCAATCCGTAGAATGCCGACAACCGGAATAACGAGCGAACGGAAGGTCATATACCGACAATCCAAGCCCTCAAAATGCCGACAATGGCAAATAATTACGAGAAAAATAATGCCGACGAGAAAAAACCGACTTTTCAGCGTCGAAAGTCCCAAAAATCGGCAACGCGGGAAACCCAATGATGAATTATAGAAATAGTCGGCATTATCATTCAAAAATACCAAAAAACCCGACAAACGAACTATCGATTGGGGAAAATGCCGAAATTTCGAGGGCCCTAATCGGAAATTCGATAAAGGAGGAAATATCGACGTGTTAGAGATCAATAGCGACAATAACGAAAGTGTTGTCGGCTTTTTTAGTCGGAATTTAGTTGGAATTTTTTCCTTACGTATTTTTATGAATTAAAAATATCAATTTATTATGTACGTTATTAAAATTATTTAAATGTACTAAATTGCCTGTTTTTTTTCAGCACGAGCACGTTCATGGGAGCGTCGCGTAGCTACGGGTTCACGACGGCATTTGCCCCGTACGCGGGTTGTTCATTGTTGCTGCTCGGCTGTCTCGTCGTACTGTATCCACGCAACAAATAGACCCCAACAATGCGGAATTAGCTAGATTTACAGTTTTTAAGTGTTTTTAAATATTTTAGAGATTTTTATTGCCCATTTTAGCGATGAAACTAGCTTAGACTAGATTTTTTGGTTCCTTTGCATTATCGGGGGGGGGGGACTTTTCTCTAGCGTTAATTTTTCTGATATAAATAGCGTAAATGTTTCTAAACTTTTTTTACGATGCAAAAGCCTAAAAGCGTTATAAATTTTTGGTAATAAGGGAAAAATAGAGGTTTTTCGATCAAAATGACGGCTTTGGGTTTTTCAAAAGTTTTTAGATAGTTTTTCTACTTTAAATTTAAATTTTCTGATTTAAATTTTACTAAAAATCAATTAAAACACCAACGATTAAGTTCCTAGCCTTTTCTGGACTTTTATGGAATGCCCCCCCCCCCCCGTTAATGCCAAAGTACCGTTTAAAAAAAATGCGGAAAACTGGATCTCAGAAAACATAAATTAATCTTAAATGGATTTTCTGACATTCTACAGCGATCTAAATCAAATTTTTACGAGATACGAATGTTTACGAGACTCGGTTCCTTCAATGCGGCCATACTGTCATATCCACTGTCCTTTCCATATCCCTCACAATACGCCATGGCTCTTTTCTCGTTGTGATCTCACGAATCTGTCAACAGTATTGCACCGTACATAAAGCATTTTGATCAATTTGTGTGTTTTTTGCACAGAGCCTTCCAAAATTAGGCGGAAAATTGCAAAGACAGAGCTCCACAATTTACAAGCGATGCAGCCACAAATTCTGGGCTTGAGTCGAACAAACATCGAAAAATGAAAATATTCGGGTTAAAGCACCGGGTAGTCTACCACCCCGACTTATTTTCGAGGAGTCTTCAAGCCAAGCCAAGCCAAGCGAGGCCAAGTCAAGAATTAACGTTCAGCTGGAAAGTTTATTTTCGAGGTGTCTTCAAGAAGTTTTCGTGGTTTTTTGCCGGCTCAAAGAAGATGCGTTGTTGTGATCTGAGATCGAGACGAGAAGCGCCACAGTTCCCGCAACTTGCTGTCGTAGCGGCCGGCTTACCTTGAAAGAAAGATTTCGCCTGATACTTTGTAAAAAGTAATTAGTACGTCCCTAAGAACTTTTTTCTTTTTACAGCGTCACTCGCTCCGTCGTCGCTCCACTCCGATCTGAAGACTGATGACGAGCCGAGGAGGGAGCCGCTGCTGCCTGTCGGTCGCGAAGACGCGTCGCCTCGTCTACAACGATTTCGGCACGCCTACAGGCCGTTTTGGGCGGTGTTTTTTTCGTTTTTTAGATCGACGCAAAAGTGGTGACCCTTTTTCTTTCTTGTAGCCGTGGGTGGAGGACGTTCGTGACGGTTTATTCCAGAAATCCAGGCCTGGGAACAAAACAATTCAAATGAGGGAACACCGAACCGTAATTCCCTTTACTAATGTATACTTTTCTTTCTCCAACCAAAAAAAACTTTTTGCTGACAAGGGATGGTCTCAGCTCGGAATCAATTCGATTTGAAAATTTGCACACTTATAGAGCTCGACGAGACAAATCGATTGGTGTAACTTTCAGCAGCAGATACCCCGAACTAACAAAGTTATAAGCATTTTTAGTTTTTGCATACATTTTGCAGATTTTTCGCCATACCTTCATAAGCCCTCCCCCTTCCCCCATCAGCGTGGTCTGGTGGTCTAGTGGCGTGGTACGCGGTGTCTGGGGAATCTATCAAGGGTTCGAAACCGCTCACGATTTTTATTTTTTGCTTTTTGGTCCAAAGATTCCTCTTGGCATTCCAAAGGCCTTTAATGGCTTTTTAGGCATTCACCAGGAACCAGAAAGCGCTCGCAGCAAAAAATACGGGCGCTGCATTTGACAACGCCTGAGCTGCAGGATTCCTATTGCGCGCCCCAATGACCGTAACCCACGGCCCGGGGTTTATGCCGCGTAATGGCTCCCAAAACCTAAAACAAAGGCTAAGGCTTGCAAAACATATTTCTTTGTGCGTTTTAATAAATATTTATTGAAAACAAAGTGTGTAACAACAATTTTAACAAGGAAAATCATAATAACTAGGGGTTGAGCCCCCGTGGAGTCGATTCATGTGCACCTTTAGGTTGTAGGGGCGATCAGCCTTATAAGAGAAACAGGGACAATCAGATCTTCATACAAACGAAGTCTAAGCTTAGCTTGAGCCAAGCTAAGCTTAGCTCTAAGCTTAGTCCTACCCCTTTTAAACCAAGTTAAGCGGGCGTCTCGTAACCCCTTACTACCAATTTCGGACTGCCCCCCCCTAACTGCATTAGCACCACTTAGCCTTTGTTTTGGGTTTTGGGAGCCATTACGCGGCGTAAACCCCGGGCCGTGGGTTACGGTCATTGGGGCGCGCAATAGGAATCCTGCAGCTCAGGCGTTGTCAAATGCAGCGCCCGTGCAAAAAATCCCACTCCTAAAAATTTTTGGAAATTTTGAAAGTTGGCAAGGTAACCATAGTAGGATCAGGTCAAAGAAAATAATTGTGATTATTTTCATGCAGCTTGGGATACGATAAAGTGTTGATAAGCAGATTGCCTGCCTTCTGAAAATTTCCCCAAAATTTTTTGAGGAGGCATGAGCACAGGCACAAAATTTTAAATTTTTCGCAAAGCTGCTTTATTGTTGGCAACGCTTCCTGGTTCCTGGTGAATGCCTAAAAAGCCATTAAAGGTCTTTGGAATGCCAAGAGGAATCTTTGGACCAAAAAG
Source organism: Mesorhabditis sp. LJ9110 (assembly GCA_038088335.1). Classification (NCBI taxonomy): domain Eukaryota; kingdom Metazoa; phylum Nematoda; class Chromadorea; order Rhabditida; family Rhabditidae; genus Mesorhabditis; species Mesorhabditis sp. LJ9110. The sequence goes on along the minus strand of JBBGBA010000219.1, from coordinate 77,896 downwards.
CAAAAAATAAAAATCGTGAGCGGGTTCGAACCCTTGATAGATTCCCCAGACGCCGCGTACCACGCCACTAGACCACCAGACCACGCTGATGGGGGAAGGGGGAGGGCTTATGAAGGTATGGCGAAAACCTGCAAAATGTATGCAAAAACTAAAAATGCTTATAACTTTGTTAGTTCGGGGTATCTGCTGCTGAAAGTTACACCAATCGATTTGTCTCGTCGAGCTCTATAAGTGTGCAAATTTTCAAATCCGAATTCGATTCCGAGCTGAGACCATCCCCTTGTGAGAAGTGTATTTTCAAGGGCCCTTCAGGCCAGGCCAAGTAAAAAATAGAATATTTGCCGCAACGGTTTGTCAACGTAATTTGCACCGGCTCGTCCTGCTGAGCATTTTGACATATCAACAGTTCGATTTTGGGTAGGTGACCGTATAAACAAATTTGATAAATCAGTTCCCCACTAAAGTCGGGCACGTTTTCCTTTGGTTTGTTAATGTCAGCCCTAACAGCGCTACACAACACGCCAGACAACGCTGGAGGGGGGCTAATGCGGCGGAATCTGGTTGGGAGTAGCCGTTGTTTGGCTTGAATCCATTGTTTGGGCTGGGGGAAATCCGGGCGGATTGTGTTATCGAAGAAGCATGGGCAGCATCAATGACAGTTTGGCATGGTAATGGATATGTTGAATCGTTCAAAACCTTTTTCTCAATTGCCAATCCCTTTAAAATATAAGTATACAGGGTGTCCCAAAAAAAACGAACCATCTGGCATTTCGCCGGGTTACATCCAATCCGTCCCAAATTTGGAACAGAGGTGTATCAGACCCTAAATAACAACAATCCTGACTTTTAGCCCTGTAGCTATAGTAGTTCTCGAGTTCTGGCAAAAACAAACTTTATTTTCTATTTTTCATAGGGTTTTCGTGGAATTAGACCCCCTAAACATTAAGTGAAAATGATCCGGAAGGCCTTCTTTACCTTAAGAATTTTTTTGCCAGAGTAAAATGAATTAAATAAGCTTCGATTTAAGCGATTTTTACAACGCAAAATTACCCGAGTTCTTAAGCGAAATTAGGGATTCGAATCCGGAAGTCGATGCAAATCGATGCAAAGTCCAAAAAGATAGCCGAAAAAACTGTTTAGAATGGCATGAAAAACAGTATTTTCATTATAACTCGAGAACCACGATAGCTACGGGGCTAAAAGTCAGGATTGTTGTTATTTAGGGTCTGATACACCTCTGGTCCAAATTTTGGGCCAAATGGATGTAACACAGCGAAATGCCAGATGGTTCGTTTTTTTGGGACACCTTGTATATGGTGGCCAATATTAAATAATATTGTGGTGGATCAAATCAGTGACTAAGCTAGGCCTAAATCAGCATTATGCCACGCCGAAGCCTAAGCCAAGTCTAGGTAAAGCCGAAGCCAAAGCATAAGCCGAAGCCAAAGCTTAAGCCTAAGCCAAGCCCCAGCTAATGAAAAACCTAAGTGGGTCCATGACCCCGAAAAGCCCCTTTTGCCGATCCGCAACCACAAACCGCCACAGGGATGGACTGATTTCCAAAATTTCTCCCCTTGCGCACCCGGCTGGCAGCCCGTTGATCATCCAGAAGGGAGAGAGAGAGAGAGAGAGAGAGAGAGAGAGAGAGAGAGAGAGAGAGGCAGAGAGACACAGGGAAAAGCTGGGGAGAAGCTGATGCCAATCAAATTGAAGGGGGTGATTATGGAAGGCTGGAGGCAGCCGGATAAAGCCAGCCATTGCAGACAGATGGACAGAAAGACAGACAGACAGACAGACAGAAACTGTTGCGTCAAGAGGACAGTCGCGGAAATGGATATGGATGGGGGGACAACATTGACAGACAGGCGGGCAGAAAACCAAACGGAACACTGGGTACAAATTACAGGGATGAGAATGCTTGCAGAGATTTTTTGGGAAGAGGCAGACTAGCAGAGATGCTTTGGGAGGGGCAGGCTCGCAGAGAATCTTTAGGAAAGGGCAATCTGGCAGGGTTCTTTGGGAGAGGGCAGGCTAGCAGAGATTCTTTGCCTGTCCCTCCAAGTCTCTGCCAATCCCCCTTGAAAAGGCTAAAGGGCACGATTTCACTTGAAACATTTGCCTTGTGTCATTTCCCCCGCATCCCCTACCCAATCTCTCTCTCTCTCTCTCTCTCTCTTCATATCCCTCGTTCTCTCTCTCTCTCCGTTCGGATTTGCGGATTTCCAGTCCGCAACGATACACTGTCACCACTTGCCACTGTCAATTCGAAGAGACCAAGACGGCAATTAGGAGAATGGAGGGAAAATAAGTGCCCAAATGGATTGCGGAAATCCAGGAACAATGTTTTTTAAAGGGACTGAGAAGGCAGAGGGCTAGGGATTGTAAAGTCCCTGCTAGCCTGCCACTACCCAAAGAGTCCTTGCTGGTTTGCCCCTTCCCAAAGGATATCTGCTAGTCTGCCTTGTCCTAAAGGACCCCAGCTAGCCTACCCCTCTCAGATTTCCCAAAGGCTCTCTGCCAATTGAACTTCCGGGCCATTGTTTTCCCGAAGAATCTCTGCCAGCTTGCCCTCATTTTCCTCAACGATCTACGCTAGGATAGCCCAGCTGGGTGAAAATAAGCACAAAATCCCCATTCCGTTAAAGGGCTAGCAAAAACTCTGGAAAAGGGACAGTCTACAGTCGTTTTTCGGACTGAAAATCAGCTGGTGGCTCTGGGAGGAAATGGCAGAGAGAGAGGAAGAGAGAGACAGAGATAGGGGAAAACACCGTAGGGCGGTGGCTGCTCTTATCCGTCGATTCCTGGAATTTTGTGACTCATTTCCATTGCAGCCAATCGTGTCAATTGGCAGGGCAGGCTGGCAGAGATTCGTTGGGTGAAAGTGAGGGCATCGAGCGAAACCCATGCACTGGGGCAAACTGCAGAGATTTCTGGGGAACGAGAGGATTTCTACGATCGGTATAGATGATCATGGCTTGTCTAGCGGAAGGTGTTCCCAAAGGATCCCTGCTAGCCTGCCCTGAATCTCCATTTCCGCTAAAAACTCTGCTAGAGCGCCTTCACTGGAAAAAGTTCCTAAGTAACCTCTGCTAGCTTCCCCTTCCCGAATTGTCTAAAGGAGCTGGATCATCCAATTTCTCCAGGAATATCTGCTGCACTGCCTTGGAATTTCCTAAAGGATCTCTGCTAGCCTGCTTTTTCCCAAAGAATCTCTGCTAGCTCCCCCAAATGTCAGCTCTATCCGTCGACTTTCGCTTTATTAGCGAAGCGGATGGAGGTTGAGGGGGTTGGCAGTGGTGTTGCTTGGATGTTTTGCGGACATAAAGCCCTGTAGGGGGGAGGGGCAATTGAAGGGAGGAGTGTCTCATGCTCATTCTCATGCTCATTCTCATTCTCGTTTTCAACGCCCCTTCATCGCCAATGGCATTTCCTGGCTTTCCCCCATTCCAGCCACTGTCAATCCAGCCTTCAAACACTGAAAGTTGAACTGAACTGAACTGAAAACTTCAAGGTATGAATTACTTGACTTACTCGAATACCCCATATTTAACAAAAAAAATGTCTGACATTTTTTGCATAATTTTTGACTATTCAAAAGTATATCTGACAAAAATTTCAAATAAAAATAATATGATCTGGAAAAGTTATTGCAAAAAAAACAAGCTGCCAAAATCTAGGTTTTGCGTTAAAAACCCCGATAACTTTTTGATTTTACTTCCAATTTCTTTGAAATTCTTGCTAAAAACCCGGACGTTTAAAAGCGATATTCATGTCAAATTTCAGTCAAAATAATTCTAATCTAAAAAAGTTATAGCAAAATGCGCTTTTTTGGCCTCTCGCAACCTTCCGGTATTAGGATAAAACGGAATGTCTACAATGTTCCTTCCACCCTAATACTCGCTACGCTACAATCCGCCCCCGCCGTCTTTTGTAGCCCTACGTAGCGTCTGCCCCTTATCAACCCCCTGTAATTTGCATTCCCCAAAAAATGGCGGGCTGCCGGCGGGGGTCCGGTTTTTTTGGGATTTGCATACGGCAGCGGTTGGCAGATTGGCTAGACACAGAATGGCATTTTCGGGTGGATTTCGTTCCGCAAGGGGTCACTGCCGGATTGCCAGTTGGCTGGCAGGCTAGCAGAGGTTCTTTGGGGAAATTTGGGAGCGCTAGGGGGAGGCTGGCAGAAAAAATTATGGAATTAAAAAAATACGTTTTTGAGGGATGCTGGCAGAGAGAATATAGGTAGTTTGAAATTATCGGCTTAAAAATGAGCTAGCAGGGTCAATTTGGGGAAATTCGCGTTAATTGGTTAATTTATGATTTAGGATATCAGGGCTTAGTTAAGGGAACGGTGGAAAACCGCGAAAACCCGACAATCAAAAATACCGACAGCGGTAATCCCGAAAATAAAAATACCGATAGCCAAAATACCGACATCCAAAAGCCCGACCTATCCTTGACACTAGCTTGCAATCACTTCCTTCTCGGCTATTTTGCATGTCGGCATTTTTGCTTGTCGGTATTCTGGCTCCCGAGATTTTGGATGTCGATATTTTATCATTCTCCCGAAAGCAGCCAGCTAGCAGGGATTCTTTGCCGATTTCCAATGTACAGTTAGATTTCCAAAAAATAGCTACAAATTTCTATACCGTAGTACGGTAATGTACGGTCCCTAAAAATTCGTAGGGATCGGATTGTAGTGGAATGAAAAGGCGTCGATAGGAGCGTATCGCTTTCGCCCGGCGATTTTTCCCGTGGTGCAATGAAGGGACAGCCGGGTGTCGCGCAATCCGGGTCATCTGTGCCAGGCAGATCCACTGGAGATCATGCAATCAACCGGACGGGGTGATTTTCCGCAAAGAATCTCTGCTAGCTTGCCTCTAGACCCATTAAAACAATTCCACAAAAATTTCTGCTAGTCTGCCCAGGTTCTAAATTTCCCTAAGGACCTCTGCTAGCTTGCTACCAACGGCAGACACTTCCTCAATTGTTTTTGCTAGGCTGCCTATACTAGCTGTGAAAATACCCAGAAAATCTTCGCTAGCATGGTAGCTCACATCTCTGCTAGCTGGCGATGAGCTTCCGAGTCCTCAAAGAATCTCTGCTACCTTGCCTGGCCATTTAAAAAATGTTTCCTCAATGGTCTTTGCTGGCTTGCCAAGTGCTCAATTAAATAAGCTTTCTCCTCGATTTCCACAAAAAAACCGTGCCGTTTTTTGGAAGTAGGGCAGTAGTTTCTCCTGAAAAGGTCGCGGACGATCCGTTTTCTAAAATGTGCCCTGATTGCTCGTGCTCTCTCTCTCTCTCTCTCTCTCTCTCTCTCTCTCTCTCTCTCTCTCTCTCTCTCTCTCTCTCTCTCTCTCTCTCTTCTTCAGTTAGCAATTTTGGCGGTCACCAGATTGGGCGAGGCGAAGCGGGGCAGTGAAAGCGCCCCCCGGCAGCCCCATATCACCACGTCCAAACCATTTTACAAAAATTAACTTTCCGCAAATGGCCTCTGCTGGCCTGCCTTTATTTCTAAAGCTTTTCTGCCAGCAACCTCTTCCTCTAAAGTTCCCAAATAACCTCTGCTAGCCTGCCCTTTCCTAAAGAGTCTCTGTTGGTCTACCTGTTCAATTTTGATCTGATTTTCCAAAAGGATCTCGGCTAGCATGCCTGTTTCTTCAAAAAGTTCTTCTTCTTGCTAGCGGCCTTTTTGTTTTCCCACATATTCTCTGCTAGCCCACCATTTGTTCCTCAATTTTCTCTACTGGTGCTAAACTTATCAGCGTGTTTTTCTGATTCAAAACAACTTTTTTAGAAATCACTACAGAAAATGCGATTTGAATGGCTGCTGGCAGTTATTTGCTCGGTATTTGGTGCCATTTCTGAGCCGAGAAGACATCGAACACGACATATCCATAAACCTCATCAAATGCAATGCCGCGAACCCGATGACTTGGTCAGTTTTTAAGATTTGGCGGGACTGAGCCTTAGGCTTGGGCTTGGGCTTAGGCTTGGCTTGGCTTAGGCATAGCTTAGGCATAGGCATAGGCTTATTCTTGACTTATGATAGACTTAGGCTTAGAATTGGCTTAGGTTTGGCTTAGCTTAGGCGGCTTGGGCTTCGAAGACACTTACTCCATTTCAAAATTCCTCCTCACTACTCGAAACACCCTTTGATGATGTCATCTTGGTGGGGGTGGGGGATACTGACGTATTATCGTAGTACAGAAACCTCTTCAAGGTCAACCCTCGGCTTTTCCTCGACTCAACAGCCTCACGTCATAATTTTTCTTGTGAAATTCAAATGGCAGCGGCCATTGAGGAATTATTCCTGACGGCTACCAGGCAAACTTGCAGCGATTTTTAGGGAATTCGGAGTGACTCTCCGACTGCTTGTAATTTCCTGAAAAATCCCTGCTATAGTATGCCAAAGAATCGCTGCTAACAACCCGCAATTTCCCAATGAACCTCTGCTAGCCTGCCCCTTGAACATCCCCCAAAGAGCCTGTGCTGGCTGGCCCTCGATTCAAATGTAAAGAATCTTTTGTACATCGTCAGTTCTCAAAAAATCTCTGCCAGCCGCGCCAAATTTTTCCTAAAAAGTCTCTGCCACCCTCCCCTCATCCCTTTCACAAAGAATCTCTGCTAGCTACCTTTCGAAGCTTTCCACGTGAAAGTGTGAGTAGTGGGGTTGCTGACAGCTGATCGCCCCATTTCCCCTTCCCTTGCCATTCCCTTTAAAACCGTACTTCCACCCCCCGCCGGGGCGTTACGGTCCGATTCTGACGGTCGGGTAGAAGAAAGACGACGACAATCCATCACTTTCACAGTCATGATGATCATTGGGCGCTAGCCGAGAGGTGTACGGTGGCGGGGACGAAGTTTAGCAAAGACAGCTTTTGGCAGATGTCCAAAACCTTAAATTAAGCAGGGATAGCCTGTTAATAACAAAATATAGCGTATTTTAGGCTTAAATTTAACTCTATTTAGCATCTAGTTATCCAAAAGAAAAATAATATTTAAATCATCGAAAATTTCGCGTTTTCCATTAGTTTATAGATTTGATTGGAAGGTATTTTAGCGCGTTTTTAACATTTTTTTTGTGCGTCTAGAATTTATTAAAAAAGCTGTTAATGTAATTTTTTAGTTGTTTAAACAGGTTTTTTTTTGCATAAAAATCGCGGTTTCTATGAGGCGCATAGCTTTTAATGGCCCTATTTTCATAGTGTCGAAAAATTGAAATTCGACACGATGCTTTTATCGCAAAGTTTTTAATGCTCTTTCTAGGCTTTAAATCTGCTAAAAAAGTTATAAAACTGTAATTTACAAAATATTAAGTTGTACTGTAAAATTCCGGATTCACGGCCTCGAACCTGGGCCCTCGGCGCGGCAGGCGAGAAGCTTGCCAATAAGCCAATCGGGTTTTTAGAAGAAAAAGGCTATTAAATTCTTTGTCACTGGTTTTCATGTATTTTGCCAAGTAGTTGATCAAGCTGCCGGCGAGAAGCCATGCCATAACCGGGTCGCAACGACAGCGACGCGACAATACCCCGTTGCGGGGGTATCTATCAATCATTATACCGTGTCACTTTCCAACCACCATTTCTTGTTTTGCCATATCAAAGAGAGGAGGCATAATATACGTAATGCGAGAGAGAGAGAGATGGATGAAGGAAGTGCCAAGCCAAAACCGGGGGGCGAAAGTGAGACCGTGGTGTGCCATCGGGCGCCGGGGGGCGAAACCGGGGCTTTTTCTGGCGCGCACCACATGTTAGCTGCCAGTTCCCGGCAGGTGATTAGGGGGTGAAAGCTGTAGTTTAACGGATGATTATCGTTTCTCTAAAAGGTGTAGAACATCATCAAAGGATTAAAAAGCTAAAATGAGCAATTATACACTTTAAGCATCAACTATTCTCGTTTTTCTACGATTACTAAAAGGCAAAAATGTGCAAATTAATGCTAAAAAATACAAAAAACATCGATTTTTCAACCAAAATTACCTGTTTTTAACAAAACCTTCGAATTTTTAAGGTTTTTAGATAGTTTTTCCATTTGGGATCTTGTTAAATTGTACCAAAAATTCTGTTAAAAAACTTACGATCACGTTACTAGGAGTTTCTGAAATTATTACTAAACCAAAAACGTTACAAATTAGAAAATGGAACCTTGGAATCTTGTTAAATTGTGCTAAAAACCCTATTAATAAACTTACTACCTTTTTATATTTCTAGAAATTTCTAAATTACTAGCACTTTACAAAATACTAAAAAAATACAAGAAAAACACCGATTTTTCAACCACAATGTCGAATTTTGAAAGTTTCTCGATAATTTTTCCACTTGAAAGCTTGCTAAATTTGTTAATAACATTATTAAAATACTTACTTGGAAGTTAGTTGCTAGGAACTTCTGGAATGACACAAAAAATTAGCAACCCCCGATAATGGAAAAGCACTCGAACTTGTATTCCTTGATCCCTAAACCCCTTGAAAATGTACTTTTGTAGAAAGAACAAATGTCGGCCTGGCTGCGGGAGTCGTTGATGGAGGGCAGTGTTCGAGAAGAGATCTCGGATGAAGACTGGAGTCCTCCACAAGATCAGGATCCGATCTGTCAGGGAATGCCCGATACATCCACTGACTCTTCCGTCATGCAAAGATCCTTGTGTCCGTGGCAATGGCGGTGAGTTACAAGCTATAAAAAAACCACAGTAGCGCTGACATCGGTACATGTTGCTTAAAAGGGGGATCGAACTTTTTGTAGCAGCCTAGAAATGTCTAGTGACTTACTAGCAAGTCTTTTAATATTGTTTGTAGTAAAATATAACTATATATAAACTAGAAAAACTATCTCAAAACGTGAGTTTTGAAAATACCGAAATTTGGGGCAAAAATCGATGTTTTGGCATTTTTCACTAAAAATTTGTTCCGTTTTCACATTTAGGAATAGCAATAAACCGTTTAGAAACAATGCCACTATCTATATTGGAAAAATCAGATCCTAAGAAACAAAGTTGGTCCCCCGATAATGCGAAAGAACCGGTTATTTTGAAAACAGTCATCGGGTAGAAAGAAAGCATAAATCATAAAGAAAGAATAGAAAGCTGATTTTCGCACGAAAAATTTAATTTAAAATGGTATACTTTACACGCAAAAACATAAGCCAACTAGTGAACTTTTCGTAAAGTGACAATTCTTAATTACCCCCCGTTACGGAACCTTTACCATGAAATCGCAAAATACACCGTCACCTAATCGTCATTTGCAGGGTGAACTACGATGAAGCGCGCGAGCCAAAGATCATTTCCGAGGCCCACTGCATATGCCGGAGGAGTCGCGGCGGGTCGGGTAAGTCATCGAGCAAGTCTTATAAAAATACAACCTATAAAAAATTATAAAAATAGACCAAACTTTTAGAAGCAGCTACAAAAAGCGCTTTTCAGTGGCCTTCTGCCTGCCGATCAAACGCGAAGTGCCCATTCTGAAGCGGACCAGCTGTGATCCGGCCACCGGCAGATGGGAATATGTCCGCTCCACCGTTCCGGTAAGATTTCACCAAAAATTTTCGATATTTTCGCATTTTTAACGTGATTCGATAGAGCATCGAAAAATATACTAGGTGTTGTAATGACACCCCAAAATCCTGTAGTATAGAAAAGTTACAACAAAAACCAAAAAAAACTCGAAATGGTGGAAAGTATGAATTTTTACCACATTTTTGAAAGGTTTATCGACCCTTTTGAAGGTGCCATTCGATAGAGAAGAAAAAGCTACACTATGAGTCTTGATTTTAGCTAAAAATAATGCAATATAAAGAAGTATTAGCAAAAACAAGATTTTTAAACGTCATTTGCACCTGGGGAGAGGGGGTGAAAATCTAGTTTCGACATTTTCGATATTTCTGGCGGTAGTTTAATCATTAATCTTTCAATGAATAAAATTTGAAAACCAACCCATTCTATGGAATCCAGAAACTCTTCTCAACTCCGATTTCTAGGTGACAATCGGTTGCCACTCGGTGCTCCCGCGATCGGCACGAGCCACCCCGTTGAGTGCCCATTACCGGACACCCTCAAACCCGAACTAATCGCCTGATTGTAGCCAGTTATTTAATTTAGAACCACTTGTCCCTAATCTTTCCGTGTTTGTCTTTCCCTTTCTGCTCTTTCACTGCCAGTTGTGATGAAAAACAGGTCATTCATTACGGGTTCTCGTCATTGCCATTTGTGATATGCCAAAGTCGATAAATTGTGTGCCATACGTCCCCAGAAAAATGCCATCTTTGCAAATTATAACGTTTCTAGTAGCTACAAAAGCAATTTTTGAAGTAAACAACAACAAAGATACTTATTTTTACCTGCTTGATAAGGCATTGCATACCTAGCTTAATAATTCAAAAATTAGCAATGATATTCAGCTGTTAAAGGGATGCCGACGGCATAGTCAATCGATTACGCGCGGAAAAGAAAATGTCTCTGCGCCTCTCCCCAGGGCGCGCTCTCTCCCCTGTTGGCTACTTGCCAATTTGTTGATGAGGGGGGATCGACACATGCCGTCGGCAGCCCTTTAAATAATCGCTATTTTGCCTATTAGACCATCTAATACGTTACATTACGTTGTACAAGGCTTATTACGTGAGCAGGGACGTAGCGTAATACCGGCCCCGGGGGCCCGGGGCCCCCCCCCGAAATCGGCCGGGGCCCGAAAATTTCATAAGGGGGGACCCTTATGATTTTTATTTTCTCAAAAATTTTGCTGCCTGCGGCGCTAATTTTTTCAAGTTTTTACGGCTATTTGTAGAGAAATGCAACCTTTTTTCAAAAATTTTTGCCTGCGGCGCTGTTTTCTCGTTAATGTTTAGCGTTTTTTCGAAAATTTTTTTGGGGGCCCCCCCCGAAATTTTTTTCTGGCTACGCCCCTGTACGTGAGTATACCTTTAAAGAATGTTATGACATCAAAAACACCTCGAATGCTCAAACTACACAAATTATACAAAAAAATAAATTTATTTGGTAATTTTCGTTTCCGCTCGTTCAAATTTTAGAAAAATCAAAATCATACCGGCGGGACATTACGGCATGAAAACGAGGGGCGGTTGCTAAATCGCGCCCCGCCTGGGTACGATAGGATGACTGGCAATAGGCCAATCCCTCGTCCAGTCGAGATCTTTTTTGCTTGTCTTCGCGAAAGAACTCTAAAATAATCATAAATCTCTGTAAATATTTATCTTTGCGCGTTTAGAACGAATGCATCTATCCGAGAGCCCAAAATAGCGCGCCCTCGTATACAACGGGCTCAAAAACCGCTCTGTTTATTCGTGCGATTGCGAAAATGCCTCTGAACTTGTAGAAATCTCATTTCTTTGTCATCTTACCTTTAGCTGCAACTATTCCTTCATTTTAGGGATGTTCCGGAACCAATACGACTCGGATGTGACCGTTTGGTCCCCGCAGGGCCGTCTCCACCAGGTTAGAATCGTTGCGCGAATCACAAATTATCTTAGGTGGACTACGCCGTGGAAGCGATGAAGCAGGGTAGCGCCACCGTGGCCATCAAGAGCAAGACGCATGCCGTCGTGGTTGCATTGAAGGTTTGGACCTCTCTTCTTTCTGAAAATTACGATTCTAGCGTGCCACCTCCGACTTGTGCTCGCATCAGAAGAAAATCTTCGAGCTCGACACGCACACGGGTGCTTCCATTGCGGGTAACGAATTTGTCTTCCGTGCCTGACGTTGTTGTTTATAGGCCTCCTCTCGGATGGCCGCATCCTGACCCGTTTCCTTCAAACCGAGTGCTCGAGCTGGCGTTGGGATTACAAGGTATTATAACCCTCGGTGACTAGATATTTGTGAAATTTCAGTCTGCCGTACCGCTAACCGTGCTTGCTGACCGTCTCCAGCTGAAGCTGCAGGCGAACACGCAATACTACGGGCGGCGCCCATTCGGCGTCGGGCTGCTCATCGTCGGTTTCGACAAGGACGGCCCGCATATTGTCAAGGCAGAGCCCTCGGCTGAGGTGGGGTGAAGCCAGTCGGCCCGCACATATTTGCAGAAAAAGCTGGAAGACTTTGAGGTTTGTCTTTCACTTCATTAATCGTGTGCCCGAAGTAGTTTTGGGCTGTTCGCCGCTGGCGGCTCGCAAACAAAACCATGAATCATTGTTTTCCCGCTTATTTTGACGCATTTTCCTGGTATCGCCGTACCTGGTAGTAGTTTTGATGTTATTATTCAATTATCTTTTTCCAGGGAGCCAGTCTGGATAAGCTGATCGAGCACGCGCTTGTCGCCGTCCGCGACACCCTGCCCGCCGAGGAAGACTTGTCGATTAAAAATACGTCTATCGCATTCGTCGGAAAGGGAACTGCATTCGAGGTATTTGCCACAACCTATTTCTGATTCGTTTTTTTTCAGGTCATTGAAGGCGATCGTGTCCGCCCGCATCTCGACCGAATCAAGGACGCGCCCCGTGCCGTTGCTCCCGGAGCCGCCGCCCACGCTGCTGCTCAGGCGGCCGGACAGCAGCCGCCGCCTCCCCCTCCGGCTGGCGGACCTGACGCGATGCAACTCTAACTGTCCTTTCTTTTATGCCTTGAAATTGTGTGTCTTCGATAAATTATTTAAACATGTATGTGAATGCTCGGAGCGGTTTGTTAGCCCGCTAAATATTTCCAGAGTTGATATAATGCTTGTTGCGAGACCTTGGAGGCGTTATTACTAAATCAGGCTAGCCGAAGTTAACTTTTTTCATCTGGGATAGCGTTTTTCAGAAGTCGCACAAAAAAGGGCCCGGGAACCTGCGATGGAGGCTCGGATTCTGAAATAGCCCTGTTTTCGCTCGTTTGCTAACCTTTTCGTCTTCTCTTTCACTATACTTTGATTTCAGCGGCTCATGTGGTTCGAGCAGGTCTACTCGGGCGGCATCACGTTGGCGTTCGTCGCCGCAGCCTGCTATCTCTCCTACCCATTCAACAAATGGGATGTGGGCCGCGCATACCGAAGGAATTATGGTACCAATCAACGGTAAGCGACCTAATTGATCTCTCAATTCGTTCATTGTAGGGTGGCCCTGACGAAACGCGACCACCGATTGACGGGCAATCAATACGTCATCGCCGACTTGGATTCGATTAAAGGATAGACGAGAGCTGCGCTTTTCTTTACAATGATAGTTTTTAATATTAGCTCGCCAGTTAGTGTTCACTAACGGATTGTATTTGATTCTATGTACATTTTCACTCCGATAAAATAGAATTGATGCCAAATCTTCAAAAGACGCAGCAGCTACCATTATCCTAGTAGTGAACACGAATAATCTTGCCCAACGCAGGAATGTCTTCAAAAAAAAGTTGTGGTTAGTGCGAATTAGGTAGTGTACCCGCGCATACAAAATAATTTATAGTGACAATGTGCATGTGAATAAGAGCAAGGGCAAATCATTGGTTATTTCTGTTTTTTGGTAGTTTTCTTCTTGGTGATAACAACAGCCTTCGTAATGGCCGATTTCTGGGTAGTGCCGGTAGCAGCTTGAGAGCGAATCTAAAACTATATCTCACCAAATGTACGAAATTATACCTTCTTGGCCGGTGCGGCTTGGGGCGAGCTGGGGGCTTTGGTAATCTGAACCAACAATAACAGTATGAAGCATTCATCTACCGGCGCTGAAGTTCCGGGATGGCTGGCAATCGCTTTCTTTTTCGGCGACTTCGCGGGAGACTTTCCAGCCGACAACTAAAACAACGTTTTTTCAAAAAAATCATATAACCTTTGGTCCGGGTTTTCCCGTAGGAGTCGTGAGGATTGTATGTTTCTTGACAGCCATCTTCTTCTTCTTCGAGGCAACCTTGGGCGGCGGTTCGTCAGCTTTGGCGAGCTAAACCAAGATTAGAGACGAAGCAATCGCTAACCGTTTTAGGCGAAGGAGCGGCCACCGACAACCTCTTCTTCTTCTTAGTTTTCTTCGCAGTGGCCTTCACAAAAATATTTGAATGAATCGCTGGTATGTACCTTGACAGGTGTATGCTCGGCCTGAGCAACGACGGTTCCAGCCTTCGCTTTCTTTTTCGGGACGATAGCTTGTTCGTGATGATCGTCGGCCGTGCGCTTCTCTCCAGCCTTCGGCCCCTAGAACAAATCTTTGATGGAGATAATTTATTATTGTTTACCGCCTGATCAGCAGACGCAGCCTTCGTGTTCTTCTTTACCTTCTTAACAGGAGTCGACTGCGTGGCATGTGAGCCTTGAAGCTTGGCCGGGCCTTTCAGAGCTGTTCCGACAGTTTTCTTGGCGGGGCTCTTCGAGATTGCAGCTTTGCCCTTGGGGTTGGTTTCTTAGGGGGCTTCGAGATAGCAGATTTTCCTTGAACTTTCTTTGCAGGGCTCTTCGGAATCGTGTTGCTTTGGATTTTCTTGGCTGGGCTCTTGCCGGCGCCTTCCCGGGGGGGGGGTCACTGCGCTTTCTTCTTCTTCGGAATCTGAAACCAATGTTATATCCAGCACAAACTATTGCGAACGAATTTCTAAGCTAACTTTGTGTTCCTAAAAAAAACCAGCAAGGCAAGGCAAGCATGGTCAAGAGTCATAGAAAGTCATAAAGTTACCTTGGGTCCAGTTGGGGTCGTAGGCAGGGCTCCAGCCTTGTTTCCATCAGCCACCTCAGCTACAACTTGTGAGTTCGCCTCATCCTGCAAGTTCGGGTCCGTGTCGCTCGAGCGGTGCTTGACGGTGCCGGGCTTGGCCTTTGTCTTCGCCATTTCTAAGAAAACACATTTTTTGACAGAGAAGATAACAACAAAAACCAGGAAAAATAGAAGAAACTCTTTTTTTGCAAATCTATTGGATTCTGGAATAGGACGCCATCCCGCCGCGAAATTCACCGTAATGTGAGTACACCATTGAACGATAGACGGATTTGGAGCCGGTCGGAACAATTGGTTCCACTTCATATTTTTAATTTGTCTAAACCTGATTCTACTCGATTAAAATTTTCTTTATGAACTTTCTAAAAATTATTCTGGTCGATTGTTGCATTCAAGTCTTCGGCTAATTTCTTAATCTCAGTTTTCAATTCAGTCTCGAAAATTAAACGCCAGCAAAAAATTATAGTTCAGAAGTTCTGTCATGGGTATTCCAAATTCACGAAGCTGCCTGTCCGTTTTTTTTCTCTAGGTTTCTGTTTCAGGACCCAGCCTCAATGAACGTCCGGCAATTTGAAGTGGTTGACGATGATTATGGCTTCAAAGAGCTCGGTGTCGATCCGGAGTCCCTGAAGCTCCCGACAAACGGCGAAGCCCATGCGGTAATTTCTATATTCTTACGATTTTTGGGCAGCTTTTTACAATTGAGCTACGTCTGATAGCTCTAGTTTTACTAAATTCAGTGTAAGTTCAGGTGATAGGGTGCTCCGCCTGGGTAGAGAAAATCGATTAGTGCTTCCTAGGAATGGTTTTCAGAAAACTGACCACTTACGCCTGTCTACTATGGCTTTAGGATTTCGTACGAACGATGGTGCTGCCGTTTCTGGCAGCCATGCACGAGGAGGAAGAAGGAGTGACGGCCGCAGAATTTTTGGGAACCGCTTCGGCATTGTGCAAAACGTCAATCAGCGAGGATGTAATTCGGGCTCTCTTCCCTGAATGCCACTCCCTTGTGCATTATCTCGATACGTATTTCGGTGCACACATCATGAAAATGTGAGTTTTTGAATGCATTGCCGGCAGGATCATGTTTTTATGACGTTATCATGACGATTATTAGTATCTGTTTTTGATGTTATAGTCCAAACAGTTTTTCAGTGGAGACCGCTTTCGCCTCAAATCGCTCCCGAATGACGAAAATGGTCTTTTCGCCGATCTGGAGGAGATGAGCCGCTTCCACGCTCACAAGTAAACCTTTTCTAATGGCTGTTGATAATTCTTTTTTTAGGATCAAAGATGGCGTGGCAAGGAAACGCAAGGAAAACCGCCAGCCGCAAAGATTGAGACGCTACTTCCAGGTTGCCAATCGCTAAATTATGATAACGATGTTTTTCCCAGAATTACAATGTACTCTACGACATCCTACAACAAATCAACACAAGCCAGAGCAAGCCGCCGACGTCTCGGGTCATTTACTCCGACCTGGCCAAAGCATACCTATCAATTGATGTGGTACTTAATGCAAAAGTGAGTTTTGTTTGTTGGTGTCCTACTCCTCGGAATTTGAAACAAGACTAATTCTTCTTTTAGTACCTCTCGGATCGTTTTGGTCGTTCATCATTCAAAAAAATCTTCCAAGACAGCTCCGTCGCCTTCTTCGCGTCAAGATTCGAATACACGGAGGGACCGAAGGACGGCATATTTTATATCGCAATTAAACCTGGAGTGCAAAGTATGACGCTTTCACATTCTCAAACCGAGCTCTAGAAATGACCCCCGAGGAAATCGATGAAGAGGTGAAGAAGGCCGAAGGATCATTCATGGGTCCGCCTGTACGTCGACCCTACGATCCCACAAAGAATTTAAAAAAGATGGTAATGATTTTTATTTAGGTCTAACAACCGTTTCCAGACCATCGCTCAGAATCCGAAGCCACCGGCGCCCGTGGTAAAGCTCGACGAAAGCGCTCTTGCGGTTGCTAGAGGTGCCGTTGATTAGTCTACTTACGTAAAATTCGTCGTTTTACGATGTGCTGAATCTGATTCAAGAGCTAGAAGTCTTGAGCAAGTATCATTTTGCGAAAATCACTGAACATTTAATTCTTGGAGGAGGTTTGCGCTTTGGGCAGTTCGGCTCGTTTTGGTAAAATTTTTCGCGCAGGCTGCTTATCTGTCTTATAATATTTGATCTTTCTGTGGGCCTGGTTCAGAAATTCTAGCTCTATGAAACAAGGTATGCTACCTCGCAAAAACTCCATATTACTTAAAACGCAGTTGGTGCTAATGCACTTAGGGGGGGCAGTCTGGATTTTGACTACGAGACGCTCCAAATGCCGTTTTTTAAACTCGAAGCCTCTGGAAAAGCTAACCTAAGCCTAAGCCTAGGCTTAGCTTCATACAAACGAAGCTTGAGCTTAGCTTGAGCCAAGCTAAGCTTAGTTCAAGTAACCCTAAATGGCCCCATTTTGACCTCGTAAGTCAATTTAAAATTTTGGGTTGGCTTAAAAGCATAAGCTAGCTTAGTTAAAGCTAAGTTAAGCCTAGGCTTAAGCTGAAAACCAAGTAACTTTAGTGGAGCGCCTCTTAACCCCTTACTACCAATTTTGGACTGTCCCCCCCTAACTGCATTAGCACCACGCAGTTATTTTAAGTCGCAACTGACAACCATCAATTAATTTTTGTAGGCACGCTGACGCAACCGTTCAAGCCACCTCAGCGTATCCCCTACACTGAGCCACCGGCAGCCCCGAAAACTCAACAACGCCCGGAAACGTCAGCTCCCGTTGGCCGCTCGCCAGCTCGTGCGCAGCTTCCGGTGGAGCCATCGAGTTCCGACTCGATGGAAGAAGATGGGTGCTATACAGAAGACGAGGCGCCGGGAGCAAAGGACAAGTTGCCGAAACGGGAGAAGAAGGAGCACCGCGAGCAGGAAAAGAAGAACCTACACGAGGAAAAAAGTCATCGCAGCCCAGCGGTAAAAATTTTTTTGTGATGTTGCAAGGGCGTTAGTTCGGCTTCGCGACGCAGAATATTTCGAATTTTGTTATTGGTGCTAATTTATCGATACTAATTTTCGGTAATTTATTGTCATCTTGTCGAAAAATTGCGGACTGTTCATTTTCAAAGGTGTTTCATGAAAAATCGACAAGAATCACCTGTTTCTGAAGCTGAACTAGATGTAAAAACACACTTTCTTTTTAGAAATCGCCACACCGGAACTTCCCTACAAGCTACTGGGACGAGTATGTTTGTATTTGTTATTGACGTGTTTTTAGTAAAATACCCGACCGTGGTGAGCCGCGACAGAAACAGCAAGAGCCGGTTGCGGACGCATGGGCCGATGATCAACCTGCGGTGCCGGCAGCGGCCGCGCATTCTACTCTCCATTTGGTGACCTCTTTCTCGGGCCGACCACAATATTGGTGATTTTAGCATCGTCAGCATCCCGGCACGACGCAGGAACATCTACCGATGGCACCCCAGTACGACCAACAACCCTTCGGTGGACAAGTGGCGGGATATCATCCGGTAAAATTGCGACATTTTTTTTTGAAGGAATTTTTTCAGATTGCAACCAACCAAGGACAGCCCGGTTTGCAGCCAGCTCCGGATCGCTGGCGCGGCCCCTCACCAACACTTCCACATGCTCAGGTGGGATTTTTTCCTAGATTTTGATCTTGAGCTTCACGGCCGCGATGTCTTTAATTTTTTTGTTTTAGGCAATTCCGCGGCCGCAGATCCCCGTTCAAGCTAACATCCCGCCGTCACGCCCCATCACGCCAACCATGGGCCTCCTGGTAAAGTTATTGATAGGTATTCTCAAAATTCAATTTTAGTACCCGCCGCAAATTCCGCCATCCTGGGACGGCCAGTTTGGTGCACCACATGGAATTGCTGGCAGTCCGAGGTATGAGCTACGCAATCGATTGAAACACATTTTTTTCTTTTTGTGATCGGCGGGGGGGGGGGGTTTCTCGTCAGAGGAACCCTCGCCGTAATAAAACGTAAACCATTTTATAGCGTTTTTGAGCAAATCGAAAATTTCGACTTTTTTTTGGCCGAGATGCCTAATTTCTAAAACTTTTAGTAATTTTTTTATGAACTGTTTTTTGATCTAAAGAGGGCATCAGATACCATTGAAATGTTTTATAATTCATTATGCCGCGCTGAAGGTGGGAACAGGAAAAATTTAGCGACCTCCGCTGACCCCCACCCCCTGATCACAAACCAGTACCCACATTTCCGTCTCATTTCAACCGCCTGCAACCGTTTCTTTTAGTTATGCCTACCTCCCGGGCCAGCCGCCCTATCCGCCGACCAACTATTATGGGATGCCAGCGGTTGGCGTTGCGTTGTCATTTATTTTTGATTTTAGTCTCAATATCCTCCGGCATTCCCCCATTACGGTCATCCGGCTATGCATATGATGCACCCACCAGCGCCAGTTTACATGAGGTATCCACTATTTTGAATTGTAGCTTCATCACTTGCCGGTTTTTGACTTGTAAAACCTTATTTTAGCCAGCCGGCCAGCCAGCCAGTGCCCGCATCGCATCACGTGCTTTTGCCGTACAGGGACCACTTCATCGCCAAGATCTACGAAGCGGTGTTTGAAGCCGGAAATGCGGGGCAATACTTGGCGGTAAGTCGTATTTGGTGCTGTTTCGTTAGCGGGTGGGGAAAGTCGAACTTTTGTTGTTTTTGCAGGTCGTGAAGATAGGTAATTTTGTAATAGCCTTTCGAAAATGTCACTTTTTATAATAAATTCGTACAGTGTTCGAGAAATGTGTTTGTTTAAGAATTTATAAAATTTTCAATTTTTACTAACGTTTTATGACTTTTGAGTGATCGGATACTACTAAAACACTATGAAAATGTTTACTTTCTATTACTATGGCGACTGACCTGCATAGAAGTAGTAACTTCTTCCGCCTCCCCCCTACCCCGCTAACGAACCATGACCCCGTTTCTACTGGTTTTTTACGCTGCTGAGCTCTAGTCAATCATTTTCCGCATTCCTTGTGATTCTGGTTTTAGTTGCGCGATTTGCTTCACCATCTGACAACGACGCTGCCCCGCGGCTGCTGTGGCGTTCATCCGTCCGAACTTGGCGCCGCGGATTGGCCGTCGGTCTTCGCACTCGTGCGCCACCAGGACGGACACCCCGCCATTCGTCTATTGCAGCAAGGTGACGAGGTGCGTGGCATTTTGCTATGGAAGCCAAAATATGTTTTAGTATCTGCTGCAGTACATCATGCCGGTGAGCGGTCGATGAATATGGGGGACAAGCACCACTTCATCGACTACGAATCGGATTTGTTGAGCAATTTTCTCGCCTACTCGTGTGCTTTCATTTGTTCAACGCTCTGTTATGTTCTGTTTCTGTTTCATCCTCAAAAAGGTTTTTAAATTTTAACTGGGCTGCTATTTGGTGGAAATGCCCGCTAAGACAAGTAGATGCATTTATGGACGAATTGACAATCACAAAGGTGCGAATCAGTATGAACGACAGAATCAACAATATCCAAACGACTAACAAAATCAATAGTTGCAATAAGTCGTATCAATACGCGGGAAGCCAATATGAACAGCATAGCAAGCGAGATGAGATTCTGTTCAGTTGGCATTTTTGCGCGGACGTCCTCGGCGGCGCGGGGCGACGGCCGGTACGATGACTGGCAATGGTTGGGGCTGAAAAGCAGTATTATAATCGTCAACTCGGACCGGAAGCAAACACATGAAGCAAAAAAAAAAAGTTACCGAAAGACGAGGTCTCAGTACGCGGCGGGTATGCGGCACCACCCAGTCTGCCTCGTCTACGTTGTGGTACAAATCGAAAACTCAAAAGAACCTCCAGAATCCGACGGCGCGGCCAAAACATTGGGTACCGCAGCTGGCGCCATGAAAACGACGGTCGAATCTTCAAAGTCATCCACAACCTCTTGTTTCACCTGGACCTCGCGCTCAGCCCGCAGCAGCGTGTCCACTGGAAAAACAAAGTCATTGCGAGAAAAAAACAGCTTACAGTCGGGAACTCTATTGCGCGACGTGCTAGCGTAGCTCTGAGGAAGTAGATCATCGTCGTCGAAATCATCGTCCATTTCTTCGATGAAAACGGAGCGATTTGTGACGCCGCTCGACTGAAAACAGCCGAATAGATATTGTCGGGTAAAAGTTACCGCTGTGTCAGAGAAGCGGAACAGACGAGACATCGAAAAATTCGAGCTTGCAGCTTGGGCAGGCTGGCTGTGTGTCAAATGACGACCGACAGTCTCTCCAATGTTGATGCCGGATGCGCTTGAGACGACTGCTGTCGAGATGTTAGACATAGAGCTGACCACGGCAACGGCAACATCTGGATAACAGCCACGTTCCTCACAAAAGTCTAATGATACTTACGCTGAGCGGTGCGCTTTGCAAGCTGGAAAGCCAACGATCCAGTTTGGCTCATCACATATTCGATAGATTTCTCGTGTTTCGTCAGGAACGGATATATTACCTAAATTTCGTTACAAACAGATGAATCAACCACTCACCCGATCGTAGATGAAAGGAGCACCACCCGTTGCTGTCCAGGCGAAGAAGCCGAATTTCCACATCTAAAGCTATTAAAAGGCTGCCGACGGCATGTGTCGATCCCCCCTCATCAACAAATTGGCAAGTAGCCAACAGGGCAGAGAGCGCGCCCTGGGGAGAGGCGCAGAGACATTTCTTTTTCCGCGCGTAACCGATTGACTATGCCGTCGGCATCCCTTTAAAAAGACGACAAAACGCACCGACCTCATACCAGGGCACAAGATGCAGAAGATAGAAAGTGTCGGCCACAGTTTCCAAAGACGTATAACAGGCATATACCGTCCAGTATTTGCGGTAGAAAGTCTAAACAGCGTCAAAAAACGACAGCTTCGCACCTGGGTGACAGCATCACGCTTTTTCGAAGCCCGGAATGCGTAATAACAGGGGAGTAGAGTACCGATAACGATCGAGCCGATACTACAAAGGAAGGCGAACACCATCTAAACCTGCACTTTTATCTAAAGCAAGACTCGCCATTGCAGCAATTCCAACTCGCGCCCATCGGACATTGCTAACCAAAAATCTCTTGGAAAAAGCCGTGATTTGCGTTGTGCGAAGTTTGTCGGATCCAGGCATTTATTTTAGCACACAAAGTAACACAGGAGATCACAAATTGTGGATCGTACAAGTAAAATCTAGCATAAAAAATGGCTTAATATTCGGCCGCTCCATCATCTCCATCAGCGCCGTCGCGGCCGACCTCCTCGTAGTCCTTCTCCAGAGCGGCCATGTCTTCGCGGGCCTCGGTGAACTCGCCCTCCTCCATTCCTTCGCCGACGTACCTGACAAAAAAGATAGTTGGGAAGACCGAAAAACTATTACCAATGGACGAAGGCGCGCTTGGCATACATGAGGTCGAACTTCTGGTCGAGGCGGCACCACGCTTCGGCGATGGCTGTGGTGTTGGAAAGCATGCAGACGGCGCGGTGAGTTTTGGCCATGTCGCCGCCCGGCACGACCGTTGGTGGCTGATAGTTGATGCCAACCTAAAAAAATCATAAATGCTGCCCCAATTATCGTACCTTGAATCCAGTTGGGCACCAGTCGACGAATTGCACCGACCGCTTGGCCTTGATCAATGTGATGGCCGCATTGACGTCTTTTGGCACAACATCGCCGCGGTAGAGCAAGCAGACAGCCATGTATTTGCCGTTGCGGGGGTCGCACTTGACCATCTGATTTCCAGTCTCGAAGCAGGCGGACGTGATGTCGCTGACAGAGCTGGCCTCGTGATAGGCCTAAGATTCAAATAGTCTCGTAAAAAAACAGGACGCTACCTTCTCTGCAGAGATCAGTGGCGAGTAGCTGGCCAACGGGAAATGGATGCGTGGATATGGCACCAGATTCGTCTGGAATTCGTTCAGGTCGACGTTGAGGGCTCCGTCAAAGCGCAGCGAGGCCGTGATTGAGGAGACGACCTAAACGGAAGGATATAGACGACAGTACTCAAATACCTGTGCGATGATCCTGTTCAAGTTGGTGTAACTGGGCCGCTCCACGTCCAGGCTGCGTCGGCAAATGTCGTAGATGGCCTCATTGTCGACCATGAAGGCGCAATCCGAGTGCTCGAGCGTCGAGTGTGTAGTGAGTATGCTGTTGTACGGCTCAACGACGGAAGTCGAGACTTGCGGAGCCGGGTAGACCGAAAACTCGAGCTTGCTCTTCTTGCCGTATTCGGTTGAAAGGCGCTCCATCAGCAGCGAGGTGAATCCCGAGCCGGTTCCGCCGCCAAACGAGTGGAAGAATAGGAAGCCTTGGAATCCGCGGCAGTTCTCAGCGAGACGACGGACACGATCCACAACGGAGTCGACCACTTCTTTTCCAACGGTGTAGTGTCCGCGAGCGTAGTTGTTGGCAGCATCTTCATTGCCGGTGATCATCTGCTCCGGGTGGAAGAGTTGCTTGTAGTGTCCGTTTCGGATCTCGTCAACCACCGTCGGCTCCAGGTCGACCATCAGAGCCCGCGGGACGTAGCGGCCATTTCCGGTCTCGCTGAAGAAGGTGGTGAACGAGTCCTCCCGCTTCTCCTCGGACATTCGCTTGCCGTCCGGCTAAAGATAAAATATTAGTACACAGCTCAATTCATCGTCTTCCATTTTAAAGACTCGAAGGCAAAGGGCCAGAAAAAAAACAACAAAATCACACCTGGATACCATGCTCGAGGCAGTAGAGCTCCCAGGCGGCGTTGCCGATCTGGACTCCGGCTTGACCGATGTGGATAGAGATGACTTCACGCATTATGCTCTGAAAAAAAGAATTGTGGACCAGCTGGGGGAGTGAAATAACGAAAACCGGTTAGAAAAATGAAAAACATGACGTGAAAATAGGCAATACACGAAGAGAGGAAGAAATCGAAAGGGTCGCCGATAAGAATGATTGCGTTGTGAACGGCTAAATTGCAAAACATCTTATCCGCCGCATCTGACTGTGGGTCCCGAATGGAAGAGGTCAGGCCACCCCCAAGCGTAAGGTGTATGGTTTCGGAGCGTTGGGCGGTTTTTGTACAAATTTTCTCGACTGATCTATATTTCTCTGTGGGGAAACAGACCGTAACAGTGGCATTGGTCAAGGTCACGCTTACGGCATGAAGCCGGATTTCCTGCTCGGTAAACCCCAGTTTTTCACCTATTCGAAAATGTTGTTGTAACCCGCGGATGGACAAATCCAACTATTTTTGTAAAGCCATTTATTTCTCGCATAAGAACAAGTTAAAATTAAAGCTGGGGTCTCTGTTCGGAGTGGTCGCTGTGTTCAGCAGCAATAAGCGAAGAGATCGTTCTGCTCACATTGTGCCCACGATGGGCAGAAATTTGACGAGCAGTTTTTGCCTGTAATCAGGGAATGAATTTTTAGCTACTATTTAGATTTTTGACCCTTTGCAATCGTTGCTTTATACCTAAAAGCACTTGGACAGCGTCGCTTTTCGCCGGCTCGCGGCCATACCGGTGGCACCGTGGCTGCATCGATCGATCGTAGAGATCTGCAAGATTTTGGTGGATTTTTAGGATCTGTTATTATATCAATTTAATCCAAGCATTATCTGGCCGGAGAAGTGACTAAGGTTTCCCCCGGCATTAAGATTGGATTTTGGGCCGTAGGTGCCGAAATGTCAAGATACTGAAATGCCGAATGCCGACCTCTCAGAGACCCCCGTCATGCCTAAATGCCGGCAGTGCAAAAATCGTGCTTTTGCACTGTCGGTATTTTGATCAATCGGCTTGTCTAAATCGGCAATTTTTAGAATCGGTCTATTCGGTGTCAATAGTGGTTTCAGACGGATATGGCTCGATTGTCGGCATTTTGGAATATCGGTATTTCCGGTTCGTAATCAGACCTTGTTTATCCTGTGGGCAGCAGAAGCCGTGGGATGATCCGATAACGCAACGATATCCCGGCGGACATGGAATGGCTTCCGGAAGAGGCGGCAGGACACGAGAGAGCAATTCCGGCAGATGCGGAACAAACGGCTGAAACTCATTTCAATGTTCGGTTTCTTGCCGGACGCTGCCCTACAATTTTTGCGTAAGACTACCTTTCCGCAGACGAGCGGTTTTCCGAGTGGACCCCTGGCTGTCGGGTTCATGCCGGCACAGCCCATAGTGTCAGCTGAAAGAATTTTCAGCTTTTTGTAGCAAAAACAACTGGAATAAAAATCCTGATTGTTAAAAGCGCGTACCGAATAGGCAGGCGGAACGGCACTCGGTCGACGACCCAAAACGGTTCTCATTGCCCTGGCAGCCGAGATACTCAAAGGCCAGACAGGTGAACGTTTCCGGGTCAAAATGCCACTAAAATGGCTTTTGAATAAGGCTTTAAAGTCGTTCCTACGGCAGCGTCCTAAAAACTATTTTTTTTTCTGCCAACCGGAAACTTTGCTAAATGAGCCGATTTTCGATGATTTCGCCTGTTTTTAGTGATGCTTTTTAGTCGTTGACTTTATCAACTCACAACACACGAACTCATCGGTATACATCTTTCTAGCCTAAACAATGACATTTTATGACGATACTATAAACTACGATTACGCCTTATTTCCTACCTCGACAACCGGATATCGGCCGGAGCAACGGCTGCCCCGGTCCATCGGCAGTTTGCACGCAGCATTTGCGATGGGGATTAGATCCTAAATATTCCAAATATTTTGTAAAATACGAGGAACCTACAATTCCCCTAGATACGGCCGGAAGTAGGTTGCCGTTTCCTAAACCCCCGATTAACTATCTGGCAGCCTTTGGACCCCACCGTAGTTGGAGTCGTCACACTTTGCCATGCCTTCCGATACCTTCTTTTTGGAGCCTGGGACCTAAAAAGCATAAAGTTAACCTAAAAAACGCTGAATTTAAGGTCTTTACCTCTTTTCCGGTATCAGGATCCACGCAAAAGCATACGGTGCGATCGGCTGTGCATTGTGTCCGTTGGAATAGTCCTGAATTGTGGAAAGCCGTAAATGGATCTTATGCCTTATCCGGGGGAGACACATTTTTCCCACGAGTCGAAAATCAACACCCACCTTTCTTATTGTCACACAACGGCAGATACGAGTCCACTGGTGGTTGTCCATCTTTGTAGAGCTCTGCCAGACGATTGTAACATTCTGGAAACACAGCCATTTGTCAAGTTTTTAAGGTATCAAATTATATCCGTTTTTTACCTGAACACCTGGGCCCTACTCGCGGGCTCTCCGTCCGTGTCTCGATCGCAATTTCCCCGTTATTGGGCTGCACGCAGAAACAGGCCTTGCTATCACACTGAACCGTCTCAAAATAGCCTAAATAAAGCATAATTTTGGATGAATTCGGAATTGGGGTAGTCCGCTTCCATACAATGAAAAAAACGAACCTTTCGGCGTGCAATTCATGCCGTTGATCAAAAGACGGCATGGTCCGATCGCCGCTGTGCTGAAAATGGGATTTATTATCGTGTGTTCTGGATTTTCTAAAGCTTATTAGCAAAATTTCGGGGTTTCCGAAAAAAACTCTTAAATATAACATAGGATTGCAAAACTGCAATAGCTGGGCCACAAAAAGGACACTCGAAAGTCAGAAAACTTGTTTCTGTGATTCTAGAACCACCACTTGCAACCGTTACCTGATGTCTCGTCCGCCTTCCACAAGGTGCAACACCGCCAAAAATACAGCCAGCGCGTGAAAACCACCCATTTCAACACGGATGCCCTCAAAAATGGCTATCACACACGCGGGAACGAGTGTCGACCCGGGCAGAACGGACGATGGCAGAGAGTCGGAAAAGGATACGAGCCGGGAAATTGATCATATCGCACGCGCAAAAAAGGATCTTCCCACGCACAACCCGCAAAAAAAAATCAAAAGTGAATTGGCCATTATACGGAGCCCAAAATTTTCAGAAATAATACGACGGGCCAAAGTTGAAATGTAGACCAGGAATATTTTTTATATGTAAAAACCTAATAAAATTTTTAGATATTTTGGAGCTATTAATGTTGGGGGGGGGGCATCTTTTTGAGGGTTCAGCTGAAAGTTGGTGCTCCAAGCTTAAGCTAACCAAGCCAAGCCTAGGCTAAGCCTAACCTAAGCCAAGCCTAGGCTCAAGCCCAAGTCTCGCTTGGCTAGGCTTAGGTTAAGTCTAAGCTAGGCCTAAACCAACTAAGACAAGACCAACCCCAAAACCAAACCTAAGGGCTAAGCTAAGCTAAAAGATGCCCCTAAAATCAATAGCATTAATTTTTTATTTATAACTGTATAAAACACTATAAACAGATTATATATGAGAAAAACAGGTAAACGGGGGAAGAACAAAAAGCAGGGCCCGCTAAAAACTCCCGCTCCCAGTAACCGCCCATTACAAAAAAAAACGGAAAAAGGTATGCAAAATGGCAAAAACAATTCAGGTCAAGTAGAAAAATATGGTAAACTTTCTAATTCCATAGTATCAATTAAGTTATCGTAGATTTTCGCCAACTTATTGCCCCCGATTTCGTGAAAAAATGTATTTTATTTAAAATCACACCGCACCGCAAAACCTTATATTAAATTTTGATTATAGAAAATTACCTTTTAATTTTAAAAAGTTAAAATGGAAAGTACGATTTGTACACAGTACGCTGCCGTCTGCTGCCCTGCAGTCTATTCGATGCCCTGTCCTACGGTAGTGAGCTCGGAACGCTCGTTTCGCAATTTTCGGCGTTTTCAGCCTTTCACTGTTTGATTTCTTTTTTATCAAATTTTCCGAAGGCTTTCTGTGTAAAATTTGCAGATTTTGAATAAAAATCTTTTTGTGATTTCCAGGGCTATAAACGGCAGTCACAGACCCCGGGCCATCCTTTGATGGATCAAGA
Source organism: Mesorhabditis sp. LJ9110 (assembly GCA_038088335.1). NCBI lineage: Eukaryota > Metazoa > Nematoda > Chromadorea > Rhabditida > Rhabditidae > Mesorhabditis > Mesorhabditis sp. LJ9110. The sequence continues at coordinate 50,393 of JBBGBA010000219.1, read as the reverse complement.
CTCTTTTGGGGCGCCGCAACCGTCGCGTCTAGATGCCTTCTGCGGCGAGACGTTTTGGGTAAGCGCACGCTTTTTTCGCAAAGATCTGATCGCCTTTAGCTTTTGCTAGGTTACGTTTCTATGTCTTCCATCATTTTTGTATGTGTGTTTTAGGATGAACAGCAACTCAACGCTGCCTCGGTACCCACCTTTTCACGATGCTTCATGCACACTGTGCTGACATGGGCGCCATGCGCGTTCGTTTTCCTCGCCGCGCCAATCGTCGCCGCCCAAGCCTATTACAAGCGAGGGCCCGCGCTACCCTGGTCTCCACTGTTGTGCTTGAAAATGGTAGTTATTTGGTCTCCATATTCTATTTCTTTTTTTAGGTATTCACCATCGTTTGTTTTGTCGACACGTTTCTGCTTACGCTGCTTTCCCACTATCAAGTATTCATTGGAGCCGGTCCCTGGGTTGATGTTCTCCATTCCGCATTGCTGCTTATATCGATGGTAACTGTCCGCTTTTCTTTCTATCCAATGTTTCTTTTCCAGTCTATCATGCCTCTGTTGATCTGGGCCTGCCAAGGGTACGGCAAAGTCACTTCCGGCGGCATCTTCATTTCCTGGCTGCTCTTTGCCGTCTGCGGTCTCCCCGAACTGTGCTATTGGATCAGCTATGAGGTATATGTTCCCCTATTTCCGCAACTCGCTTTAGGAAAAGAAAAACCCTTACGAGTTTGCGCACTTCTACCTCTACTTCATTTGGTACGCCATTGTCGCCATGCAGACGGTGCTCTTTGCGTTCGCCGATCGACCGGCACCTTATGAGAAGCTACACGATGACGAAGAGGGGGCCACGGAACACGTGCTTGAAGAGGTTTTTGGAAACGGTTCTTCCATATATTTATTTTGTTGAGAATCCATCGCCCGAACGCTACTCTTCCTACCTCAACCGGCAGTTCATGTGGTGGTTCAATGGGATCAGCTCGCGTGGCTTCTCCAAACCGCTCGAACTGCACGACCTATACAGCCTCAACCCGAATGATCAATCGGCGCCTCTCGTGGCCCGATGGAATACACAATGGGACCAAGCCATGGCCGGTAGTGATTTTGATATGGTTCTCAATTTTCTTTAGACTACAAATATGATCATTGCCCGAAGAACCCGGATTCCACTTACACGCAAGCCCCGCCCTCGATCATCTACCAAATCGTCAAGCTGTTTCGAGTCGACATCACTGTGGCCATGTTGATCAAGTGTGTATCCGACCTGCTGACTTTCGTCTGCCCCGTCGTGCTGGCGTCGCTGATCAAGTTCACCGAGGACCCTTCGAAGCCAATGTGGCTTGGCGTTTTCTACGCACTGGTCATGTTTACTTCTTCGGAACTATCCTCGCTGCTGCTCAATCAGTACTACTACATAATGTACCGCGTAGGGACACGTGTGCAGTCTGTGTTAACGTCGGCTGTTTATAAAAAGGTAATATTGTTGGAATTTGCTTTATATTGATCTTTAGACCTTGCGTCTCTCGAATTCGGCTCGCCGCAACAAGACCGTGGGCGAGATTGTCAACCTGATGGCCATCGACGTGGACCGTTTCCAAAAAATCACGCCGCAAACCTTTCAATACTGGAGCACCCCTATGCAGGTATAACTAAACTATTGGTCAAATTTTGAATCTTTTCCAGATCGGCCTCTCGCTGTACCTTCTCTGGGGCCAGATCGGCGTCTCGGTGCTGGCCGGTGTTGCGGTGATGGTACTTCTGATTCCTGTCAACTTCTTGATCACCATCGTGATGCGTCGTTGGCATGTGCAGCAGATGCGATACAAGGACGAGCGCACGAAGATGGTCAACGAGGTTCTCAACGGCATAAAAGTAAAATTTTTGTGAAATCTTGTACTGGTTTTTAGATCATCAAGCTATATGGATGGGAGCCCCCGATGGAGAACGTTATCGAGAAGCTGCGCCAAAAGGAGCTGGCGTTGATCCGAAAGGCGGCTTTCCTGCAAACCTTCTCTGACATGCTCAACCTGGCTGCCCCATTCTTGGTAACCGTCGAACAAACTGTTGAATTTCTTCTTTGCAGGTGGCTCTCTCGACGTTTGCCACGTTCATCTTCATCGACCCTAAAAACGTGCTGACGCCATCTATCGCCTTCGTTTCGCTGGCTCTCTTCAATCAGCTGCGCTCTCCAATGAGTACTGTGTCCGATTTGTTCGCGGTTACGGTTCAGGTCGGTTTAATTTTTGTTTTGTCATCAAATTCTTTGTTTAGGTGATGGTTTCGAATCGTCGGTTGAAGGAATTCCTTGTCGCCGACGAGCTGAATGAATACGTCGATCGTCGGATGAGGGACAGTAAGGATCCTAAATCTTACCTAGATTTTTCTTTAGATGATCATGTGATCCTCGTCAACGAAGCCGATTTGGCATGGGAGAAGCCGGAGCCCACGATTTCCCTCAAGGACGTGAATCTACTAGCCCGCCGCGGACAGCTCATCTGTGTCGTTGGTCGAGTCGGGTCCGGAAAGACCAGTCTTTGCCAGGCGCTACTAGGTATGACCATTTTTGTAGATATTTTAAACTTTTTTTTAGGGGAAATGGAGCGCATCACGGGCTACGTGAGCTTATCCGGCCGGGTCGCCTACGTTCCACAACAGCCGTGGATGCAGAACAACACACTCCGCGGCAATATCATGTTTGGAAAGAAGATGGACGAGTACTTCTACAATCGAGTCCTTGACGCTTGCGCGCTGTTCCCGGATCTTCAGATGTTGCCCCTTGGCGACCAGACCGAAATCGGAGAGAAGGTATTGCTGTTTTCAGTTTCTGTATTTTCGATTGTAGGGTATCAACTTGTCCGGCGGACAGAAGGCTCGAATCAGTCTTGCGCGTGCCGTCTACCAAAACCACGACGTCTACCTCCTCGACGACCCAATGTCTGCCGTCGACGCCCACGTCGGCCAGCAGTTATTCCAATCAGTGATCGGTCCTGATGGAATGCTGCGCAATAAGACCCGCGTGCTCGTCACCAACGAGTTGGGCGTTCTACCCTATGCCAATCTCATCGTCCTCATGCAAGACGGCAAGATCATCGCTGATGGAACATACGCCGAGTTGTCAGCCAGCGGAGCACTGCAGCAAATTATGGAACAATGCCAGGCTGAAGAGGAGCTACGCCGAGAGAACAGGGAACGCCAAGAGGCTGCTGAGCATGAAGCTGGAATTTACATCGATGACACGGATGAGGAAGACATCTTTGAGCACGAAGAGCTGAGCACTAGTCAGCCGATCGAGCGGGTAATTTTTCTAACCGCGCATTAATCTTATTTTCTTAGCATTTCGGCGCCTCCCTCATCTCCACGGTTTCGACAATGATCAACACTCGCGTCACAACCAAGCGTGTTCGTTTCGTCAGCGGCTCGAGGTGATTTGGTTTTGATTTTTAAAAAACTGCTTTAGATACGTTTCGTTCCGCGGTGACAACAGCCGCCAACTGACCCAGGCTGAACGCGTCGAAGTCGGCCACGTGAAAGTGGACATCTACACCGAGTACTTCAAGTCGATGGGCCTCGTTCTCTTTGGACTCTTCGTGATCGGAATGGCTCTGAGCACCGTGGTGTCGATGGGCCGCAACTTGTGGCTGACCGACTGGTCAAACGATAACTCTGCCACATCGCTGAAAAACGCCGAGGAGGTCGAACCCGTTGGTGTCCGCTTGGGCGTCTACGCAATGCTGGGCTTCACTGAAAGTAGGCGGTTTACCCATTTTTAAATTCATGGTTTTTAGTTGCATTGCTCTTCTTCGGTATGCTGGCCTTCCTGTTCGGGCGCATCGCTGCTTCTCAAAATCTGCATTCTCCGCTCGTGCGCTCCATCTTCCATGCACCGATGTCGTTCTTCGATACCACTCCATCTGGGCGGATCTTGAATCGTGTTGGAATCGAGACCATCGACATCCAGCTTCCATCCGATGTCCAGTTCTTCGTCGAATGTAATCTACAGCACGCCAATTTTTGCCGTCAGCATCATCCCGCTCGCCTTGATGTACTTTTTCATCTTGGTAACCTTGTGCCGCATTTTTTAAAATACGTCTTTAGCGCTACTACCTGGCAACCTCAAGGCAACTAAAGCGTCTAGAATCCATCACCCGCTCCCCGATCTACAGCCACCTTTCGGAAACTATCCAGGTCTGTAGTTGTCTTATCTTCGTATTCCATGCTTAGGGCGCTGCTACAATTCGTGCCTATCGACTCTGCGACCGTTTCATCAAGTCGACTGAACAGAAGGTGGACACGCATGTGCAGTGCCGTTATTTGAACTACATCGCGAATCGATGGCTGTCTGTGCGTCTGGAGCTGATCGGCAACTTGGTCGTCCTCTTTGCTGCGCTGTTCGCCGCCCTGGCTCGTGGAAGCGTCTCCAGCGGTCTGATCGGACTCTCTGTCTCCTATTCCTTGAACGTACGTTTCTAATTTGCCTTCAACTATTTTTCTCTAGATCACTTTCGTGCTCAATTTTGCCGTGCGTTCGATCAGCAAGCTCGAGACAAACATCGTGTCAGTGGAGCGTGTGAAGGAATACTCGCAAACGCCCTCGGAAGCCGACTGGGAACGCAAACCTCCAAGCGAGAAGAAGGATGGCACTGCTGGCGACGCGCTCACTTCGCTCGAAAATTGGCCATCGGAAGGAAAAATTGAGCTGCGCGACTATAGCACCAGATATCGCCCCGGGCTAGACCTTGTCATCCGCCAGCTCAGCGCTGAGATCGGTCCGCATGAAAAGGTATTTGATTTGATGCTTTCTATCAAAATTGTTTAGATTGGAATCGTTGGCAGAACTGGCGCCGGGAAGTCGTCGATCACGTTGGCGCTGTTTCGAATGATCGAACCGGCTGAAGGCAGCATCATCATCGATGGAATCGACATCAGCACGCTTGGACTGCACGATCTTCGCCGCAATTTGACAATTATTCCCCAGGATCCGGTCCTTTTCTCTGGAACTTTACGGTATTGTTGTTCTCCGTTCCCTTATTTTGATTTAGTTTCAACCTGGATCCATTCGGCAAAGCCAAGGACGAAGACATCTGGCGCGCTCTCGAGATGGCCAACCTCAAGCCATTCGCACTTGCACAACCTGATCGACTGGAACACGTGATCACGGAGGGCGGTGAAAATATTAGGTATTTTTATACTTTATTTCTTTGGATTTGCGAATTGTAGTGTTGGCCAACGTCAGCTCGTTTGCCTCGCCCGAGCTCTGCTGCGCAAAACGAAGGTCCTGGTGTTGGATGAAGCGACGGCGGCGATCGACCAGGGCACTGACGCCCTCATCCAAAGGGCTATCCGCGAAGAGTTTGCCCAAAGCACCGTACTCACCATTGCCCATCGCCTGAACACGATCATGGATTATGACAAGTGAGTTTCGGTCTCGGGTATTGTGGCATTATCAAGGGGAACAACGTTACTAGTTAGTTCAGGAATTAGGAGAAAATCTGACGCTTCAGCCCCTGACAATGATTATCATTATTCTTTTTTTTCTATTTACGTCTCTCAGAATCATCGTGCTGGCCGACGGACGGATCACCGAATTCGACTCGCCGCAGAACTTGTTGGCCGACCGGCGATCCGAATTCTACTCGATGGCCCGCAAGGCCGGATTGATATGAAGTCCGGGCTCGCCGACGCGGACCCTGATATAGTCTTTTACAAATTTCTATCGTTGTGAGTGCTTGTTGTTCCCCCTCATCCCCATTCCCCTTTTTTTTGTACCATCCGTGAGTGCCTATGCATATTTTTAATTTGCCCTCCCCCTCCCCCCTGTGAATTTCTAAATGTGCCATCTGTAATTTTTTTAGTTTCCCATGTTGCGTTAATCACCCCCCTCTATCCCAAATCCACCCGCACTCGCCCCCTGTTCTCATGCAGGATACGATTGAGTAATTATTTGCTGTTTTTTTGGGTGGTTGCTGTGTATAGTTAGTTGCTCTTCATAAATTGTCCTATCCTGCCAGAGTTCTAATGAGATCTACAGTGTAAACGAGGCAATCGTTCTAGTTTCTGTTAACGTTTTTTGCTTGTTGAAAACGTCGTGGGATGGGTGCAGTTGTTAGTCGGCTATGTCCGCTGTGAAGTAATCTAAATTTCGAACAAGCTGTGGGATTTTTCAAAGCGTACTCGCACTTTTTTAGCCTTGCTTTAATAACTTGACCTTATCTTCGAGGTCAATTCTTGAAAGTTCAAAAAGAGCTGCATAGTTTTCAACGAGCTGTTCTAAAGCGTGTTGCAAGTTTTAAAAGTATTACAATGCAACTCGAGTGTCGGTAGTCCCTGATTCTTTGTAAAGCCTTTTCCCTTTATCGAAACATGATGAACAGAACTTATTGATCGATTAAATTGGGGGAGCCAAAGGGGGTTGGGGGTGTTGGACGCTATCTTCTCACTGGTTGGTTGTGGCAATGTCCGCATCACAAAAAGGGGGGTCTGTGATAGATAGATGATAGAGAGCGTGAGAGAGCGAGAGAGAGCAATAGAAAAAGGGTGCTTGGTACATGTTGTTGTTGGGGGTGGACTAGAGGGCCGGGGCGCTAGACGGAAGGAATTAGCGGGGGTGGGCGGTGAATAGAAATTTGGTGTTGTTTTAGTGTGGGGGTCGTTACAGATGAAAGAAAGCTGGCTTGGGGCGGAAGGGCCCTGGCGGGAATACCCGGTAACGAGGGACCGCTGAGACCCGACCGCCCTGAGGAGGACACACAAATTTGAAGAAAGAGATGGCGTTCCTGTGGGGGTGCCCCGTTTGCACTCGTCCTCACAGCAAAATTATTCGTCGGGGAAGGGTCCGGCGAGAACCTGCAAGGTTGATCGTTTTTTTGCTTTCTGTTTTGAAGGGATTTTTATTGGCTGTATTCTAAATTTTAGGCTGAAGCTATAAGTCTAAAGCTTTGTATTTTCACGCTTTCTACTGGCTGCTAGCTTTTAACATATAGCTTTGTAAATTTCATTTTGGCTAGTCGTCGTTAGCGATAAATGTAATTTAAAAGTATTTAGCCGATTCGCTGCCATTCCGTTCCTTTATAAGATTACGTACAGTTCTTTATAGCTTTCGCTATGTTTTAAGCTCGAGATACCAGTCGAAAAGTACGTATTTTTCACGCTGACTCGACCTAATGCTAGCTCTTAATTCATAGCTTTGTAACTTTTAGGCCAGTCGTGACCAACGATAAATTTTATCGAAAAATATCAAGTCGATTTTTAATCGCTAGTTGGAAAGTGCGACGTTATTTTAGCAGTTAGCGATAAAACCCCACCTTCTTGACGAATTGGTCATAAACGACCATGCCCTCTGAGTCCTCGACACCCTTCATGATCTCATCAACCTGGAATTAGGAGAGTTTTAATTGATTCTTTGTAAATGCTATAGGTTTTTCCCTAACAAAATTCTCGTTGATTGATATGAGCAGATGGTAGAGCGTTTTTTAGGAAAGGTAGGGACTACGAGATGATACATTTAGACGGAACTTCGAGAAGCGAGATGAAGTTTGGCTTATGTGGTGGATGTCTAGGACTGCAATACCAAGCTAGGTTTGATATCAGAATGTTTGTTTGTATAATTGTAAGCTTTGTGCTGGGTGTTTTTCCCTACTGACCTCGGGGCTACGACTTCTTTACGTATTGAATGGACGTATAACTTATGACTTCTTCTTTACCTATGTAACTTGCCTGTCGTACTTGACAAAAATTTTTGAATGGCTGGGCTTTAGAGACAAAATGGAGAATTGGGAAAAAAGTTTATTTGGAAGATTTTAGGAGCCTTTTCGATCCAATGGACAAACTTTAGGGAATTCTCAAAGTTTTTTGGGTCTGCTAGGTTTTTGAATCTGAAAAATGCGAGAAAAAGATCCAATGGACAAACTTTAGGGAATTCTCAAAGTTTTTTGGGTCTGCTAGGTTTTTGAATCTGAAAAATGCGAGAAAAATGACTCAGAAGTACTAGGATTTCTACCAAACGTATTTATTTTTATTTAAAGCGCATTTTCAGGATCAACCTATTTGAACCTATGAAGGAGGACGCCTATTTACGCCCCTGTTTCGCTTTTTGGCCTAGTCTCCCGCGTAAATAGGCGCTTGCGTTATATAAGAAGCTTCTGCGATTCATTGGACGTTTAGTTCGCGACAGAAAACCGTATTCGTTCCCCGCCCCCCTTAATGCACAAGTCCCAAGGTTGTTTCGGGTTAGCTTTGCCCAATTTCTGGTTCCATTTAGCCCCGGATGTTCGGTTCGCTGTAAGCACCGTATGCCATTGGAAAGGGCCAGCGTTCCCCGCCAGCCAAGGCAGTTCCCCCCAAGGTTTCCCGGGTCTCAGCAAATCGATGGCGGCCGATCTCGGAGAAGCCTCGGGGGGCAGGCTGCTGCGGTGGCAGGGATCCATCAACCCCCCCTTACTTTTTCGCCACTTTTTCCTGGGTCATCTTTGCCTGGGGCCCATGGGCACCGGCTTCTTCCCCGCCTGGCCGCCCTGGTTGTGTGCTACTTGGAATATGGGGCGTCAGGTGGCGCGCTGCGGATTCCGCCCAAAACCCATCTCCCGACAAGAGAGACGAGACGAAGCTCACCTCTAAACAACGGGGGGGCGGAACCGCTCGACTTACAACAGAGAATGAATGGGTGTGGGGATAGATAGAGAGAGAGAGTGAGAGAGTCCGACATACCTACAACATACACACAGCGACACCTTGCGGGTCAGGGAAGCCACGGGCCATAAAATGATCCTAAGAACTCCAAGGGCTCGAGCGGTAGACGAACAAGGGGACAAATTAAGGGATATGTAAATGGGGGTAGTCAGTGCGAGAATCGATTGGTTTTAATGCCTTAATGCGCGCTTTCAGGGAAAGGAAAAAACATGGAAGAATTTTGAGTCAGAAATATGGATCGACAGAGTTGGATAATTAGACGAACCTCATCCTTGGACAGCCGCTCTCCGAGGGCCATCAGGGCGTGCCTGATCTCGGCGCCGAGGATCTTGCCGCACTCCTCCTTGTCGTATACCTGGAAATTGACGGCTTTTACAATGTATCGGATTGTAAAATCATCGTAAAAATCGGATTTTTTATTTTCTCTTCCTAAAAACACAGTTAAAAAAATTCGTTCAGTTTTAGAAATGTTTTCTAAAAATTCGACCTTGTTTATCGCCTAGAAGGTGACGTTTTTTCTATGGTTAAAACACTAAAAAAGCTATTTAGAAGTTTTCCGAGGAGAAATGTACTTTTTCGCGTTTCGATTAATCTAGCTTTTTCACTTCATAAAAGACGAAATAAGATGGCTACATGGTTTTCAGCTGAAATTTCAGACGGCCTACTGGGGTTCGACTCCCATTCGCCGCAGAACGTTTTGCTTTTTGTCAAACGGTATCAGGAACAACTGGGTAATGCCAAAGGCACGTAAATGGTCCAGAAACTTTCGAATAAAACTACCTTCAATCCCTCAACAAAGTCGGCCTGTCCTCCCTGGGCCTTCTCTCCCTTCAGCTGCTCGTAGATGGGCAGGAATTCTTCGAAGGGAAGTCGCTTCTGTCCCACTCGCTGCAAATTATCGATTTATCGGGGGGTTATCTGATGGCTTATTGGACTTCAAGAATTAAAAACAATTTTCAGACCCGAACCCGAGTGAAAATCGTTTATAAAATCTCCGCGATAAAGTTGATAGATCAATTGTGTTCTGCTGTCTTTAGGGCAAAAGGATTAAGGCGTTATTTCGTTCAATATTAATATTAGTATTTATTACGGTCGTTAACAGGTTATCTTCCGTACCTTGTACTCCTCCCCGGCGGCCTTGTTCACCTGGGCGTTGGTGATCTTGAGGCCAGCTGCCCGGGCCACGGCTCCGATCTGAGAATTTTGACTTTATGACAAATCTTTTTATTTTCGAGTTTTCGATATTTCGGTTGACTGATCCAGTAAAACTCACAAAAAGTCAAATATAGACACGCGATTAACTTGCAAAAATCCTTCCAAAAATCTTGGTCTAGCGGTGGGCTTATAATTATCACAGCTTAACTTGAATCCTAGCTAAAAAGGTTAATTGCGATCATTAAAACCAGTTAAAAAAATAAATCCCGAAACTTGCAGCATTAGCGATTTTTTGAAAGAAAAAGCGCAGAAAAATTGCGTTTTTTAAAAAGTCTGATGGGCTAAAAACCGATGCGGAAAAATTAGGACTCCCCTGATAAAGATAATTTAATGTAGAAAATGTCCGCAATATCGAATCCTAGTAAAAATCCTAAATCACCTGGGTGCCATCGATCTTGCCATCGAGCTCCTCGTCGTAGAGGTTGAAGATTTCGCGGAGCTGATCGGGGGAAGGGGCCATCTCGTACCTAGAAAGAAATACAATACAAAAATAGATAGACACCGCCAGAAAAGGACATAAAGAAGATAGAGCGCGTCTAATAATAAAAAAAGAGAAAATGAGGCGAACGAAGCGAAGCGCAATTCTCTAGTTTTATCGTTCCTGTTTTCTGGCGTTAGCTATAAAAAAACTGAGAATCGGCTCTCAAATTCAAAACCTTTTCAAGCAATCGATGAGACTTTCGATGATCCCCAGGCGTAAATTGAAACCAAAAGTTATAATCAGACTGTAGCCTAAAATAGCAGCCAGTCTCCAAGCAAAAAATTCCGGCCGGGCAGGGTGAACTGCTCGAAAGTGTCGGAGGAAGCGCTGGAAATGCTGCTTGGAAGGCTTCATACAAAAATCGATAGAAGCTCGCAGCAGCCACGATAGCCCTACTGGGGCTGAGCAAAGCTCGCGAACCAGTTTTTTTGAAGCGAACGTTAGCCTCTGGCTTCTGAAATACGGTAGAAATAGGCGCCAAATTAGGTAAAGAATGTTGAAAACGAAATTCAATCGCGCAGAAGTCTTGTGAAAACAGATCCTCAACGTAGAAGCCAGCCAAGCTAGCCAAGCAGGTGAAGCCTGAAACGCCGTCAGATTCGGTCCACCAAAACGCGCCATACGGAAAACTTCGGAAAAACTAAAAAAATACAAGTAAGAGCGTAATGTAGCTGTAAGGTACGGATGACACGTATTGTGCCGTACCAAATAAATAGCGCGGCAAAAAGGGGTGTAAACAGTACGGTAAATATGAAAAAACCTAAAAAATAATCGGCTAATAAGAAAATGAGTAAAGTACGTTAATTATGACATTTAGGAAAGGATAAGGAAGTAATCGAGGTAATAAGAAGGTAAAGTGGCGTTACTTGACGGCCGGCTGGGGCAGACTGTAGCTGCTCTAGGGCGGAGGGTGGGCGCTGTGACAAAGGAAGGGCCAAAAGGGCCACAAGGCTTTTCCCCCTCCTGGCCTCCGTTACGGGTGGGTGTGTTGGATAGGGGGAAAGGAGGCTGAGCAGGAGGCTGAGCAGGAGAAGCCCTCACCCCCCCCCCCCCCCCATCCGAGCAGAGGCGTGTTACACTCAACACTGAGCACCAACCCCCCGGCCCGGCCTCCACGAACGAGAGATAGAGAGAGGGGGCAGAGATGCAGAGATACAGTATGGCAGAGAAACAGAGGGGAAAAGCTTGGTGGGGGCCTTGAGAAAAGTCCATGCTAAAAAGTGACAGCCGGATCAGGGGAGCAGGGGCCCAGCCACAAGCCAACGCCCAGGGGAAATACTTCTTGGAAACAGAGCCCAGGGGGCCCTTCCAGGCTCAAAAATCGATATTGATCGGTGGTGGTTGGTGGGGAGCATGAGCGGAATGAGCAGCTTGGTGGTAATTCATCGATTAAAGAACACGGGCAGAAATGGGTAGGAAGACCAGAAAAATCGCTACAAAAGTGGGCGCCAGATACAGAGGTTCCTACTCACTCGCTGCAAATCTCTTGCTCGTGAGCTCCAAAAGCTCTTGCTTCTGAGCTCCAGAAAAATGGATTATCTCCCAAAAAATCGGACCCTCCCTCAAAAGTTGTACCTTAGCGATTGATCCGCAACGGAATCAAGCAGAAGAAAAGCAGATTCTAAACGGCAATCCTAGTAAAAGGCAATTATAGTGGAAAATGGCGCTTTACAGTTTGCTATTTAGCACTTCGTTTTTCGGAAATAACCGCAAAAATAAGCTCGTCGAGAGCGTCAAAAACCTGGCCAAAATTGAGCTAAAAAATACAATTGTTTGCAGATTATTAAGACGGAAAAGTTAAACGTAGGCTTAGAATTGGAGGTGGAAGCCGGAAGCGCAGTAAAGGCAAGCCGATATCGAAAATACCATTGAAAATTTTGCCAAGAAAAGAAGAAAAGGAATAGACCGGGCAAATTTAAACTTTTACTGATTTTTTAAAGGATTTTTATCACGAAAGAGGCTGTCAAATGCTGTTAAAAGAGGTTCTAATTCCATTATAGAGCGCCTAAGAGAATATAGGAAAGTTAGCCCCCCGCTAACACACCAGTAGCTAGAAGCTGAAGCAATAGCTAGAAGAGACCGTTTCCTAACGACTACTTTTCGACTTTTGCGGCCGGTGGACGCCGGAAAAAGCCAAAAGCGTAAGCCCCCTAAGCAACATCCAAATAGCTAGGAGACGCTTCTCTCGATAAATTTCGGGATCTTCAACAAGTTCAACATATCTAGCCCCGAAATTTTCGGCGTTGGCGGCCAGCCAACGCGACCTTGTTGGCCATCTGGGATTTATTAGCGAGACGTACTATACGCGAGAGGCGACGACGACTCAAACAGTGGCCAGCCATGAGGCCCCAAAGGCAAATCGTGGCTGTGAGACTCGGTCTTGCTCCATCCTTCCCTCATGCTCCCTCTCAATCCCTCCCTCTCCTGCTGAGTTGAGGGGAGAAGCATCTCATGGAAGGGCCCAGCCGAGGAGGGCTGTTACAATCTGCCACCCCATATCCTCCCCTTTTCGCCCTCTAGCACACACACATACACCTTGAGAACCCGGCAAAAAAGAGCCTGGAATCTCCCCCTGGCCCGGGACTGGCCGGCTTTTTCCTTGAGCTCGAGCTGAGATTGGAAATCGACTGGCTGGTGCCGGACTGTTAGCGGGAAGATTTTTCTTCAGTTATCCCGCACCGCCCATATACCGAAATACCATTAAAAAGCACATAAAAATTTTAAAACCCATCGAAAATTGGCGTCTAGGTCAAAAAACATGTGAAAAATGACCGTAAAAGCTCAAAATTTCAAAAGTATTTTTGATAATTGTATAGCAAAAAAGGTGAAAACCAAAAATAAGCTTCCGGCGCCGCTAAGCGCAGAATCCCGAGACCCACTTGCGACCGTTTCAGCGTATTTTTTTTTTGTTTTCTTGATGTTTTGAATGTTAAAAAGTTCTATAAATATCTTAGATAAAGTAAAGCCAGATAAATCTGCGTATTTATTGATTGAAATTTTGAAAGAGGGCAATAGTGCAAAGTGCCGCCTGGAATTTTGCGTGACCAATCGCAAACTTATAACCTGGAAAAATAATTCGAAAACCTGGCTGTTTCGACGTAGCTCAACGCGTTGCGTGTTCGGACGACGCATATCCTATAGCGGATCCATGACGGCGTCTTCCTTATCCCTTTAAAGTTGTAGTTCTCCATCTCATTCCTCTCCACAATTCCACCGTATCCCCCTGTAAAGTGGTTCAATTCGTCAATGTGTTCCCCCCCCCCCCCTGTGCTGCCAAAGTTCCCCCAGACAATTAATGGACACCACCGAGCCCCAACCCAGAGGGGGCCCTACTCCAAACGATTTTTGAAGCATAGGAAACTGGAGATCATTCGCGTTATCGGTAATTTTTTCCTAAAGCAAAAAATGAAGCGTTTCATAGTCTTTTTATTAAAAGAACGATCGTCTATCTCAAAACCTTCGAACAGTTGTCACAAAATTGGAAATTTTATTCAAAAATCTATAGTTTCTACAATCAAATCTACACGGGAGATCCTACGGAAAAAATATAAATATCCCGCCACAATACACGTGTATTTTATTCGATTGTGACAACCGGCTGGTTTTCACTAATAAGCTGTCAGCAAATTTATCAACACCGATCAGCCAAATGCGTGCCGAACGGTCATCAACGAAACGGTGATAAATATGAGAAGATACAATCCAACCGGGGGCATGACAACGAAAGACACTTAAAAACTGATAAAACGAATGTGGATGGGAGGAGGACCCGTATTTTGCACTTCATCCGGGCGTTAGGAGGCTTCTTGCCGGTGGCTTCAGAGGATCGACGGGCCGCCGCGGTCGCTGAAAAGTTGAGATTCCACGCGAAACTTTACGGAAAATAAAGAATAAAGCCCCCGTGAATAAAAAAAATAGTTCTTTCGTATTAACGGACGGACCTAAATTTTTCCTACATCCGGGTATGGCTCGTAGGATTTTATTAACGTTTGTAGCAAAAGGGAACTATATTTAAAGTGGCGGAAAACTCTATCAAACTTCAAAAATGTTTAGAACTTTGAAATATCGGTCAAAAATTGTCAATTCGTAACCGGAAAATCGATCTTTTTTCCGTTTTTATTTTCATTGCCGTCTAGCAACACATCCTTTATTTAAATCAAGACAATCGAAACGAAAAACTTTTTATCCTCCAAACTACTAAAAAGACAACTCTATTTTTAAGTGCAACAACTTCCCGTACCACATGGCCATATCGATGATGGAGATTCCGAGACGGTAGCACCGCTTGCCCAGCTCACCGCCGTCCACCCAGGGCTGAGCCCCGATCCGCCGCCGCAGTCGCATCATCGTCAGCCCAATCATCGACCGGGCCGAGCTGTAAACACAAAAGACAAGTTGCGGAAGCGCGCAAATTCCGCGTACCTCTGCAATGGCGACAACTGCTCCTCATTGTCGAGACGGGCATCGATCGAGTCGCAGAGTTGTTCCACCTAAAAACGAACAGACATGATGATGGCTGTGAGCAGGCTCACCTCGGGGGTTCGGGCGGCGCCGTGGGAGGAGATCAGCTCGTACAGACGGCAGTATTCAGAGTATAACGACGTGACGGGGACGTGAGCCTGAAAAGAGTTGGGCAATGCAAAAGTTATAGGGCATCACGCAATCCTCGTCATTATGGGTGCCATAGTGAATTATATTTTTTTGGATATAACCCTAAAAAGTTGCCAATCTTTGAGTATTTTGGTCGAAAATGTATGAAAAGCGGGCAAAACCCAAAAAACTGATCTTTTAAAACGTTTTTAGGTTTTTATTATCCTAAATGATTAGAAAACCAATTTTTTGGAAAAAGGTGCATAGCGTGAAAAAGCGAAGCTGGCGACAACCCCCGATAAAGGCAAAGAATCGAAAATCCGCCCAAAGAACATACCTTTTGCGGTGTCTTGTTCGAGAGCAGCAGACTGGTGAACCGTCGAAGGGCGTTGTAGTCATCTGGAAAACCGTCATCATCAAAATCAGCCAAATACCCAATTCAATGGCCATCGGCGCCAACTTTTCGGTGTAAACGTGCTCGGCGTCGATCCACTCCTCGGCGTGCACCAGATGCTCGAAATACGAGGCTGATCGGCCCTTCTGCTGAAAGGGTTTTGATTTCTCTAAAACATAAAGATGAGAGAAAAGTAATTAGAAGGTCCGAGCTCAAACTTAGCAAAAATGTAGGTTCAACGGCAGTAATATTACCGTTTTTTAGAATTTGCTAGCGACGGCTAGAACTCGAGATATATACGCTAGAGAAAATGCGGCAAAATGTCGTGTTTTCTACGTCGAGTGTACATTTTCTGTGGTTGATTACGTCCGTGGCAAAACTTAAAAAATACACAAATAACAAATAACAATACATCTCTATCTATGCACCAATTCTGATTCCCGGATTGAATCCTATGAATTTAATCCTTCTTGAAAAAGTACCTTAGCCTGGAGGGCAAGTGCCGAGTGAATCCATGTTGATGGGATATTCACGTATCGACACAGCCTGCCCACGATTCGCTCGTTCAGCCTCATTGCGTTGCGCTCGAGCAGAGAACGGACGGCGGATTCACGGCTAGAAAGAGCGTTACATTTCCATAAAAAAGCCGTACCTCGCTGAATCAGTTATGTGGCAGAGGACGAAAACGGCCAGATGAAGGGCTCCATAGCTGGCGAGTTGCTCGGCGTAATCCACCGTCAGCTCGTCTTCATAGGAGCGCTTCATTCGCCAATCACCGGATGTTCGAACGACCGTCCAGAGGTGCCAGCTGGAAAAGTCAAGATGTTACCGATCAATTACAGGAAAAATTAGGTCCAGGTGCGCACTTTGCAAAGTCCAGGTGCGCCAACGTAAAAGTGTGTATTTTCATAGTGTTTTGATCGAAATGTAGCTATATTTCACGGAAAAATTATCTTTAAAAAGGTCGAAAAACTCTTTGGACATTTTTGGTCGCTAGTTTTCCTTTTCTTCTTATTTTCTATGATCTTCCATCAAAATTTCCTCCATTTACGAGCAAAAAGGGGCTCCTAAGGGAAAAAGTTGACTGCGCTGCGGCCGAAAAAAAACGAAGCACTAACCCAAGATAATAATTCGACACTCTGCGGCTGGGAATTGTTGCCCGTACGGTGACGTCAAGGGCGCGATTTTGTTCATGGCAACCGAACCGGATCAATTCCCAGGCGACCTCTTTGCTGGGCAACGTGAAATGCCCGTCCTCGCTGTCTTTCTAAAAGCAGAAAATTGAACGACCACAATTTACACACCAATAGCCGCTGGACCGACTCTGAGATGGGCTCCAGTTCAGCGCCAAGGTAACGCACCTGGAGTCCGAGGGCCTGAAAACTTGTTTAAATCCTAAATCTTCCGATGCCTGAAGCCAGTTAAGGCCGTCGTAGATGTTGACACTGTGGGACGCGCCGCGGGCGTTTTTCCATGTCAGAACGCGCATCCCGGCAATGACCATATACACTTTGAGCTCGTTCTCTTCGATGAGCTCCAACTGTTGTCTTTCACGCCAATGAGCGATCTAAAGATAGGATTTCTTACATTTCATCTGATTCCCAAAATATTGGATCGAGTTCCCAAAAGGAGACGGCTACCGGAGATCAGAAATAGTGGCTCAATCCTTCATGGGTTGAATTTCGAAGCAACAACTTAATATGAACTAACCAACTTAATGACTTTTCAAAAAACTTGTTTTCGAAAACATGCTTGAAAACTGCTTTCAAGAATACAATTAGAAAAATTTCAGTCAATATTTCCCCGAACCGGGACCCAATTTACCTGCTTCTGGGCCTTCTTGCGCACCACGGTGTCGTTGCTCAACTGCAGGAACAGTACGACGGTATATCGTGAGAATTCTGGCGATTCGACCAGCTAAAACAAAATTCAATAAAGCATAGTTGCAACCGACCATGTCGACTTTTCCTTGCGTTACGTAGTCCCAGAGCGTCACCGGTTGTTCAAATTCCAGCATTTTACACAGCCACAAATCCAGCTGGTACGAACGCTCACGATCCCAGTCATCTGGAAAGGAAGTCGAAATTTGGGCCTTCAGATATGTCTAATCTAGTTGATCGTGGTTTTCATACGTGATCGACGCTTGAAAAGCGTTACCTTAACTACACCAAGAAGTCTTAAAAAGCGCTCACATAGTGATTGGTCCATGTCGTTTGGCTTGAAGAGCAGCTCGGCCAGATTCCAAAGCCCCACCTCGGCAGCTCGGTCGTCTAAAATTCGCGCATCTTAAAAAGTCACTCCAGGGAAACTTACATCTGGCGTGCACGGTGATATAATCTTGGCAAAGCGCCGCAAAATTGTCTCCAGCCTTTACAAGTGGCGCCTGCTTTTCGTCGCCAGATTCAGTCAATGCATTCTTGGCCGTAACCTCGAAGACGTCTTCCAGGAAATCCTAAATGACAATAAAAAAATTAAGGATAGCAGACCACAGGAAGTTGCTCAAATTCGTTGGCTGCCACCATAATCGCGTCAACTTCGGGCCCGTCAGCTAGCACCATCTTGCCAGATTCTCCTAGGATAGTTTATTATCGACAGTTCCCGTGGATCAGACCTCGATGAACAAAGGCCATCCCGCGCTGCGCCACAATATCCACCGGACCGCCATGTGGAGGACGAATTGTCTCTCCCGGCGACAACCAACGCAGCTCGGTGTCAGGCAACTTCTTCACTGGTTCACGCTCAACTTTCGCAGACCGTCGGCGTGGCTCCAATTCACTGAAACTTAAAAATTAGCAATTAGCGACTGACGTACGGCTGCCAAGGTAACTTCGGACCTTCAAATCTTATCTCACATAAAAACGTGATAGGCGCCCTTATGTGTGGAAATTAGAGACAAAAACTGACCCAAACGAGTCCACCAAATCAATGCTGCCCTCCACACAGCGCTTCTTAGAGGCAGAAACGTCATCCGTGTCCATGGCTCTAAACCGATCCTTCGAATCAAAAAAACGCTCACAATTCGTGCTGAGATCTGTAGGACAGGTCGTTCTGGGAGCGTTCAGAGAGCACGGATCGACTAAAAACATTCAATGGAACGCGTAGATGCCCTACTCAAAGTGCGGCATCGTATTCTCGCGAAACAACGGCTCGTCCATGTTGAACGAGAGGGCCAACTTGGCGGGTTGGTTGATGAATGTCATATTCGTCTTCATGTTTGGCGTGCGCTAAAACGGTTGGTGGTCCTTTAATTTTCGTGGAAAGGGGGGAACGATGTCCGGTGGAAATCCGAATATTTTCCTTAGTAACTAATTTTTCTAACATAACTGGATGAAGTGTTTCAAAACTATTCCCAAGCGTAAAACTTTGCAAAAATCTGTAAAACTACCAAAATTTTGGTCTTTGGATGAAAAATTCAAATTACGGTTGAGCGTTTCTTTTTGAACATTTTCTCTTCCAAACTGCTAATAAGACCAGTAAATTACTTTGGAACGTTCGGATCCTCCACCAGCAATACTAAAGGATCCCACTGGTGTTGCCGATAAAAAAAACGTACAACAGCATTGTAGCGCGGTGTGTTGAAGGCCAGATTTCTGATGTGTGGCGGCGTTTGCGGGATCTGAAGCGAATATTTATGACGGTGAACAGGATACCTCTTGACAGGACGGATCGAGTAGCATGCCTTGCATCTTGGCCTTTTGCACCTGTAAATGCAGCTCATACTCGCTGAGAGAGCTGTTGGCATCGGCAGCAGGGAGCTCAACCTCACCATCTTCGTCATCCTGTAAATAAATGCATAAGCAGCGATCGTCCGCGATCGATAAGCTAAAAACAAAACATAGCCGAGCTATCGGACTTAGACTAAGAATAAAAGAAATACATTTTTTTCATAATAGGATAAAATCATTTCATAGCAGGATAAGAAATACGTCAGCAAACCCACATTCAGTCCATATTTGGAAAAATGTTCAACCTCGAAGCGGAGCAAACCATCGGCGCTGTCATATGATTGGAATACGGCATCTAGCCGTCCGAGACGCTGCTTGAGATCATAGGTCCAGGCTTCGAGACTACTCTAAAAAAGCGAATGCCTGAATTTCCAAAAGCACCTCGTCGTTATTGTCCGCAGGTGGCCATATATTTTTGAGGACAATCTGAGCATGCTGATTCAGCTCAGTGCCAACGGCTGGCTCATGACCATTTGAGTAAACTTCCACTTCTCGATGGCCGAATCGAATAATCTAATAAGAGGTTCCATTTTATCGAACATACGTCCCACCTTATCCAATGGCAAATCTTTTCGTAGCCGGAGAGGCCCGGGCCAGAATATGGTCCCGTGAATGTTGTCGACCCGAAGTCCTTCTGCATGGAGCTCGAGCTGATCATCCATTGAACTGTAAAACAGAAGTTGAACGCCGGGTTGCCGGTTCGCGCTTGAAAGAAAAATTTGCCATCCTAACGGCAAACGCTTCAGTTCGCAAAATATCACAAGAACTGAAGTATTATACCGTCAGCGCGGATATTCCATCTCAATGTTCATGAAAAGGCGACTTTCAAAACTAAGCGAATAGAGGCTCGTAAGTGTCGCGTGTATAGCAGCGCGCTGTTTGTCTGAGTTCCCTCTGACCGCCAAAAGCTAGCCGGAAGCACTCGCCGCCTACATCGGAATTAGAAAAAAAGCAGCTATTCGCGAAAATGCACCAGTCTCAAGATACAGTTTTAGCCGAAACCCCTGCGCATGGTGACAGCCAACATAAACAAAACAGTAAATTTATTGAACAAAAAGGGGGGCAAACGGGGCGGGCGAACATGAATTCATGCATCAGTCATGATCATAGCAATTCATCATAAGCAATGTGGAAAATGGTTATGTAGTGGCCTAATAATCCGGGTAGTCTCCGCACGGGAAGCCCATTTTACTTTCATTGTCATTGAAGTACTTGAGGTTCTCAACGAGCTGCTCAGTGGGAGTTCCTTCATCTAGGTCGGCCGGACCGCGAACGTCGATTTGCGCATGTCCCGGCTGTTCGTTCACTTGTTGAAAAATCTAACAAAAAGAGATAGAGCTTTCGGGATAATAGGAACCTCTGGTTGATCGACAGACTGGGCTGAAGCCAGCGGACGAGTCGGAGACGCATAAGATTGCGAGGTAAGGGCGATCTAAGCAAAAATCGTTAATGCTAAAAAATCTCCTTACCGCCTGGTGCTTGTTGTAGGCGTAGGAAAGGTCCGAGTTCACTGATGACACATTATCTTGGTTAATGTTGTAAGTGCCTTCGTCAACGTCATAATAATCTTGTTGCACCTCCTCATAGCCTTGCAGTGTACGCTGAACTGGGTACATAGCAGAATTGTTGTGCATGGAAGGCGCTGGGTATTCCGCATACATGGCGTCACGGGTAATGGGCGCATTCTAGGAGACTGGTAAAAACCTTAACAAAATTCGAACCTGTGAATTGAGCCCGCCGGACGGCCGCATACACTGAGGTGTAACATTTCCTTGGTTGTATTGTTCGGTCTGCAGTTGTGGAGTTGGATCAAAGCACGTTTGCGAGAAGTAAGCACCTCCTGAAAAAAATTTAATAAGAGATTCCACGGTACCGTAACAAGACGGAAATTGCGGTGTGGCGGCACCTTGGGCGTAGAGCCCTCGAGCGATCGCTGCCTCAATCCGGGGAAGGTAGTCGTTTATTTGTCGCGACACCTAAAGATACGTGAGTGGAAAAAACAACCAAGATACCTCTTCCACCTTACGGTCAAGGTGGCCTATGTGATGCTCAAGGTGGCCTATGTGACGCTCAAGGCGCCCTATGTGCGCGGCAAACTGATTCCGCATGAAATCTCGCGAAACTGCCGGAGCCGCCGGTTCTTGCAGACGCGGAGCAGCCCTTGGGGTAAACATGTCGGCAGGGCCTGGATCGGTCGCAGCCACTAAATATAACAGCATTTGCTAAGCAACCAAGTACGACGAAACCTTTAGGCGGAAGTCGCGCACGGGTAGGCGACGGAGATGATGTTTTGACTCCCGACATCATTGACTCTGGCGCTGGAAACCATAAATAACGCAAAACCCATCAATGGATTACCAATTGACGTACATCGCCTTGACCTCTTGATTTCTTTGCTGGGGGCTGCCGACATGTCGCGCTTGGGACGGCCGCGCGGCTTGCTGGGGGCTGCCGACATGGCGCGCTTGGGACGGCCGCGCGGCTTGCTAACGGCACTGCCGTTGTTAACTAAATGAATAACATGATAGTCGGGCAAGAGCGAGAAGCAAAACTCGACAAATCAGCAGATAGACCATATCGCCCAGAAAACGAAAAGCATACCGTTCGTCGTCAAGCTCTTGTTAGACGGCAAGGGGGTTGCAGCTACAGCGGGACTTGGCGTAGATGACCGCAGCATTCTAGATCGAGACCGCAACGCCGGCTGATCTTTTTCGACGGGCTGCGTGAACGGCGGCTTCTCTTGCGACTTTCGACCCATATTCTGAAACACAGTTGAATAAACGAATGCCGCTATTTCGGGATACTCGACGCATTTTGAAAATGAGAAAAATAACTTCGAAAAGCAACCCGCACAGAAAGCCCTCTGAATCTTGACTTTCCTATAAAAGCTCAATTTGTACGGTTTCTGTGGAGGGTTGCCTTTCAAGCATTCGAAATCGTAAAACCCAAAAAAATTCTTGTGCAAAAACTCTGATGAAAGGAAAAGCGATCGGCTGAAAAAAATAACGCGGTCTCGCAGCGTTCTCACATTCTACGGTATATCAGTAGCGAACCATGTTTTAGGAAACTGTATCAATGATGGTGTTTAGCAATTTTTGAGCTAAAAATCGATTATTGTTGACTTTTTATACAATCTTCAGCAAAAAAAATATAATTGCGTTTGATTCATGTCACGTAAAGAACCTGGAAAGCCGCCTTGTTGTCCGAATTCCGGTTAGAAAACCGAAATCGTTGATCATGAGGCCGCTGCGGTCCAACTCCGGCCTTCGAAGGCCCGCTCTGCACGGTTGAATCCACCTTTTGCATAGATTTTATCGTTTTTTACTCGTTTAAAGGGTGCTATTACAGCTTGCTAATCCCGGACGGGCGGTGCCAGGTATTCCACATTACGGCATACCAAAAACACAGGCAGGTACTATCGGCCGCGGCGTAATTTATGAAGAAATACTACTTAATAAACGTAATAATATTATTTAATCCGTTTTAATATACTATAATAGATTCTACATATTTATCGGACTTAGTTATATAGTTTTTATTTAAATTGTTTGCGATATATACCAAAAGAGTGCTTATGACCACCCGCGGCCGATAGTACCTGCCTGTGCGTGTGGTATGCAGTTTCCACATTTCTCAACAAAAAAAATTTGATAGTACTCTGAAGACGGACACCGGTCCAAATGCCGCGTGTCCTCGCGACCAGAGTACACGGCAAGGGCACAACTTCCAGCGCGCAAGTAGATTTCACAGGTTGGTGAATTAGACGTTGAGGATAACAGTCTTTATTTCAGAGAGACTACTGAAGTTTGGGGACGGCCGCTTTGCCACCGTCGAACTGTGGCAAATCGATGGTCCGGAACGGAGGCTCGTCGCTCTCAAACGAGTCCACGGGTAAGAGAAGATTTAGGCGTTCCCTGGCAAAATTCTAGAGTAATTTTTAATTCGAGGGGGTTGTTGGTTTTTTAGGGATTGCGCCTCTCATCTCTATGTATTGCTCAGGAATACGCCAACGAACGGGACGACTTCCGATGCTGATGGCGCCCCAACTGACTGCCCGACACAGTCTCAATTCGTAGCCTGTTGATATTGTTCACGAGCTTGTTCTCTCTGGCTTCAGTTTGGTGAGATCGACGTGCTCAAGAAGGTGCACCATCAGAATTGTGTCACGCTCCTCTATTACTACTGGATAACCCCCGGCACACCGGCAGTAAGTAACTGGCATCATACCTTGATATGGATTAGTGGTATTAGTAGTTGTCTTGCTCTTGTAGGATGGCTACAATCTTATACTCGACTACTTGCCCAAGGAGATTGGCAAAATACTGAAGGCCTCGCGGAACGGTTTTGGTCTACAAAATACGAAGGTGAGGGTTGTTTGGCTTTCAAAAAAATTGATTTAGATCCTTTCATGGCAACTCTTCAACGCTTTGGCGTATCTTTCATCGATGCACATCATTCACCTCGACATAAAGGTTTTTTTGTTCGAGGCCTCCGAAAGTTGCTACTAGCCGGCCAACCTGATCTTCGACGAAACAACGATGCAGCTGAAAATAGCAGACTTTGGAAATGCTCGAATTATCAACTATGACGTCCCGCATATTTCCTATCAGGTGAGCTATAATTGCTTGCTGGGGTTGTTTGCCACTTTGACTTATTTAATTTTAGCTTTCCAGGTAACGCGTTATTACCGGCCACCCGAGTTGCTCTTCGGCTCTCGGCGTTTCACCTGTGGGATAGGTGGGTAGACTGGAAGTGCCTTAAATCCCTAAATTTCAGACGTTTGGTCGGCTGGTTGTGTGATGGCCGAGATGGCGACGGGAAAAGTAACATTCCTGCCCTTCGGGTAGCCGCACGCCATTTTTATAGGTCCTGTTCCGCGCAACCAGCACAAAACTTCAAGCTAATTTGCTGGTCGCGGTGCTCGGCTACCCGAGTGAAGATGATTTAAAGGTATACTAACGCAACCGGCCCTAATAATTTCCACTGCGGCAGACGATGAACGTTGGCAGACCGCGCGTCCGGAAAGGCAATAAACTGGGTTTGCTGAAGGTATCTTGACCATTAAAAGCAATGGTCATCATTTTTAGCACCTCCCACAGATCCCGAAGGACATGGTGCCCCTTCTCGAAAGGATCCTCGTCTATAGCTTGAAACAACGGTCAGCCTTTTGCAATAAAAAGACGAGACGACAATCATTGTAGGATCCCCGCTCATAAGATCTTGTCGCATCCCTTTTTCTCTGACTTGAAAGGGTTGAAGCGGCCGGACGATTCCGCACCTGATTTCGGATTTGACATTGAAGAGCAGGTCGCGAACCTTTTGTTTTTTATGGTATTCCGACAGGAAAGAGGGCGTCGACCGACACTTTATGACTGAGCAACATCGAAATCCCATTTTCAGGCTACGCAATACGATGAGGACATGCCCTGAACGGAGACGATTTCATCACCCGCTTTCAAGCAGCAAACCAACATATCTACCACCCTTATAGATTATTAAACGATGCTGATAATAAATTCTCATTACCTTTATCGATCACACATTGTTTCGTCCCATTCGAGTTGCTGGAAGACAAAAAACTGGAGAAGATTACGCTTTCCCCGCCCTTTTTTGGAACCTTGCAAAGATTTCCCTTTTTTTCTGGTTTCCCTTCACAATTGTCCGTTATATTTTCTTTTTCAGGAGATGCACGATTGGCGCGAGGGCGGGCGCCAAATTGTTGCCGGTGGCTCTGCCGGGCTCGTCGAAGTCTGCATAATGCACCCGCTTGACTTGATCAAGACGCGGCTACAACTTGGTTCCCACGATCGCGGCATGGTCGACCTCGTCGGCAAGACGTTCCGGACGGAAGGCGTCGCCGGCTTCTACAAGGGCATTCTGCCGCCGATGCTCGCCGAGACGCCGAAGCGTGCAACCAAGTTCTTTACGTTTGAACAGTACAAAAGCCTGTTAAGTGGTCCGACGACATCGCCAGTCATTAGTCTCAGCCTGGCCGGGCTCTGCTCAGGGATGACCGAGGCTGTCGTGGTGTGCCCATTCGAATTGGTCAAGGTCCGGTTGCAATCCATGCGGAATATGGGCCCCAAGGAAATCCCGTCAGCCACACAATTGGCACGCACCATCATCAACTCCGAGGGATACGGAACGAGCGGCATCTTTCGTGGACTTACGGCGACAATGGCAAGAAACGGCACGTGGAATATGGTCTACTTTGGTCTCTATCACAACATGAAGTCCTATGCCCCGGATGCGCAGGGTAGCCCGTCACTGAATCTGTGCTTCCGCGTCTTACTCGGATTTCTGGCCGGGTCGTTGGCTTCAGTCGTCAACATACCAACTGATGTGGCAAAAAGCCGAATCCAAGGCCCACAACCTGACCCGACAACTCGAAAGTACCACGGATGTCTACAATCGATAGCCCTTGTTTATAGGGAAGAAGGGATTCGGGCGCTGTACAAAGGGCTTCTCCCCAAGATTTTGCGTCTGGGCCCGGGTGGCGCTATTATGCTAGTGGTCTATGATGAAGTTTATAACTATCTCAAATTGCTTTGATAATTTTTTTGTAATTTTCTTATCTGCTACGACGGTGTGTGATATTAGTGTGGTAGTGGCTAGTTGCTATTTCTGCGCTCCCTCCAACATCTGTCTAGACTCTCCGCACTCTCACTCTCTCTCGGTTTCGCCCTTGCCGTTTTCATAGCGTCATTCGATTGCCAAAATTATCGTTTTCTTTCATTCCTGCTCTAAAGTTAATTTTTGAAGATTTAGAATGTCCGGCCAAGACGAACTCGAGAATTTTAAACTCCAGCTTGAGCAGGTATCTTGGTTTTCTGATTCCGGTAATTACAATTTAGGTGGAAGCGGCTCTACTAAAAGATCGGAACAACCCGGAACTCCTAAAACTGAAGGGTGACCTGCAGGAAGTTATCAACCTACAGGTACATTGGATATCTGGATTGCAAACTATTTTTAGCTCGAAATTATTGCTAACGACGCACGGAATGGTGATGGCGACGGTTCGGTGCAATGGAAGGCAAGTTCTAACTGTTTATAACTATTTTCATTAGGTCGGAGATCGTGTTCAAGCCAAGGGAAATAATGGCCAGTACTATCATGCGATCATTGACGGAATTTCTGGAACGACAGCGTCTGTGACCTTCCTAGGTTTCAGTTTTTCTCTATTTTTGTAAATTTATTTTAGGCAATAAGCAACAAATTCTGGCGGACCTGAACTCGTTGAAGATGGCGCCGGTGCAGGAAAAGGGCGTTTTCGAAGATAAAAGGAAAGGAGGCCTGCCGGGTGGAAGTGGCCGCAACTTTCTAAATAAAACGCAGCAGGTAGGATACATACTGTTTTTCACACATTGTTTAGGAAGAACGAGAAAGGAAGCGGCTGAAGTCTCAGAAGAAGGAGATGAAGCGAAAAGAACTGGACAATGCCAAGGTGATTTTAGTAATTAACCCTTGATCAACTTCTAATTTTTATCTAAGGCCGTATTATCTCCAATATAAGCCCCAAATCACCCTTTCAGGTGTCGAAAATATAGAGACCCTTGGCTTAAATTGGAGGAAATACAGTATAAACGAAAAAGACGTTCCGATGCACCTTACTAAAACTCGCTGGCTTCTGCATCGAAAGCCATACTAATTCACGCTTCCAGGAATCCGAGAAAAACGACTGGAAGAAGTTCAACACCAAGGCGAATAACAAAAGAATGAAGGGGATCAAGAAGGTTGCGGTATCTGGTGCCGCTCCTGATGGACCTTCTGGAGGCGTCAAACGTGATCCGAAAGAAGAGGTAAGCATTTTGCTGCTTCTAAAGAAAATTTATAGTTGGCCAACCGCTCGGATCCTCATCTCTTCCACCGATCAGCCCACGGAAACATGTACGCATTGTTCTAAGTTGTATACCTTACAGTACCACCACGTTTTTGTTTATCTTTGATGACTTTACTCGGTATTTAATCGATTTTCCGGAATAAACGTTTTGAAATACACGTCATCAAAGGGACCTGGCTCTAATTGCACGACCATTGTTTGTTGGTCTAGATGGGTTATTGCATTCTGTCATTTTGCGGAAGATAAGTCGTTTTATATAGATGACTGAAGTGTCGCCTTGGGTCCAAGCATATAAGCGGCATCCTCCGGCCATTGATGAAGTCAAAATCGATCTTGGTCAATCTCCGTCGTTTGCACGCTCTTGGGACAATTCTCTACTGGTCGTTGCCACGTACCAACTGATTGAAGGCTCCACACGAGAAGGGTCATTCCGGTTCTTCAAGCATGGTGAAGCGAAAGAGGTATGGCGGGATTTAGATTTATTTCGTCG
The DNA here is from genome assembly GCA_038088335.1 of Mesorhabditis sp. LJ9110. Lineage (NCBI taxonomy): Eukaryota > Metazoa > Nematoda > Chromadorea > Rhabditida > Rhabditidae > Mesorhabditis > Mesorhabditis sp. LJ9110. Next base: position 22,986 of record JBBGBA010000219.1, on the reverse strand, counting down.
GTTCTGGTTCAGTAATGGGGGGAAGCCACGCTGACTCACCTATTCGGCTCTTTTTGAAGTCCCCCGCTAAAGAACCAGAACCATTTCACCAAATGGTACGATTGCTAATTTGCTTTCTGTCATTTTTCAGTAGCTTTTATCTAGCTGATCTCAAACCTATATTTTTCGATCATTAGTTAGAACCGCAGATTGGAATTTGATGATTGCAATAGCAAAACATTGGATTCTGCTAGTGGACTTGTTTTTTCAACGCTAGGAACCAGATACAATCATTAGCAAATGTTCAAAATTGATAGCACGGTTCGGCTAAATGAAATTTGGCGCCATTAATTTCGGCGAAATGAACACTCACGGGCTAGCGCTCATTCAATGTGATCTCGGTTTAGCTTGGACGTATCGACTTCCCGGCTGGTGTGCACCGTTTCAAGTTTGTCGAACAAGGCGCCCTGCTCTATGCCGCGCTATCAGATGGGTCGTTGGCGGAAATTTCACTCGAGGATCGCTCGTTGAAAAGCAAAACGCAGATTACCACAGGTAGTCTAGGTTTTGTTTTGCTGCTAAATGCGAGTTTTAGAGGGCGATGACGTCGGAAGAATGATTCTGGATGCCTCCCCGAGCGGTGACTATGTGGCCGTGTCGCATGGCGATGGCCAGTTGAGCCTCCTCGACGGGAGTACGAAGGCGATCATACGCTCGTGGAAGGGTCATCAATCGCGATATACGGAAAATTGCGAGGTATCACACAATCGGAATAGAAAGGGGTACCGGACTGTTAGTGGGAAGGGGGAGTAGCAACGGGGGCCAAATTCTACATTTGCGCCTACACGAGCATTCTAGTAGTGTATTTTTGGTGTCTGAGTAGTTTTTAAATGCTAGGATATTACAAGAATTCTCAAAAATATGAAACCTTTTAAATTTTGTAGGTTATTTTTCGTAGATTTTGATCAAAAAGTAAAATGTGTGTGTAAAAATTGGTTCCTCCGCGTTCACCCCTCCCCCCACCCCCGCGCTAACAGCCCAGTATCTATAATGTAATGGACGGGTCATCTCTTAAAGGGATGCCCAACCTTTCCAAGAGTCAAAAAGCAAAAACCATGTCGCGGGTGGGGGTCGAACCCGGGACCCCCGTTTTGTAGGCCTGGATGCTATCCATTAGGCCATAGTGGCTAGCCATTGGCCGGTATGGGGACGCCACAAGAGGGAAAGGGTCCGAATTCTGTGCGGCTTTGGGGCCCATTGTTGCACAAAATTCGCGCGTCATTTGTACTGCCCGGAATATATAACTATATATTTGCTGCCAAAACATTGGGTATCCCTTTAAAAAACCTGATTCTAGGTCTGGTCTTGCGCGCACGTCGACTCGAATACCTTGGCATCCGGCGGCGAAGATGCGCAATTTTGTCTCTGGGATATGAGAACAACGGATCGTATCAGTCGCATCAAGGTGTCGACAGATGGTTCTGGCTGTACTTTCGTAGGCCCCAGGTGTGTTTTCGTGTTTTGGTGCAGATTTTCCTAGTTCAGCTCCGATGGAGGCAATGCTAGCCAAGTGCTAACGGGAAGCTACGATCAGTTCATTCGTGTTTACGATCAACGGAACCCGTCGCAGGCTGTCAATGAGAGAATGGTAAATAATACCGATTGCAATAGATGAGAGTTTTCAGTTGGCGGGCGGCGTTTGGAACATTGAACAACATCCGGAATGTATGGTCGTGTCCTGCATGTATGGCGGCTGGGCAATGTTGGATCGGAACTTGGAGCCATTTTACTGCGAAACAAAGCCTGGTGCGGTCTCTTTTAGTTGATTCTGCATTCTGAAGAAGTCGCATTTTGTGAACCTGCTGATCGAGGGCAGTCTTCGTGAATTTTTTTTTGCAAGGCGAAGGAGTGGAGATCGACGATTGAAAAAAGTTCTCGCAACTCGTCCTTCAGCCCTTTTAAAAGATGGGACTTGTTCAGAATCTCAAGCCCTATCGAATAAAAAGTAATAATCCCCGATAACACCTAAAATCGACGGCTAAATTTCACTTTACGGTATGTTCTCAAAATGTCATTTTTTCGTCTGGAATCGATGTATCCCGATGAGTTCGTGCGTTTCCAGTTGAAAAAACGATTGGGAAACGCTTCTGGACAAAGTTATTAGCTTTTGAAAATTACTATGAAAATTGACCAAAATATTGGCCTTTCTGAAGGGGCTTGCCAGCTGAATACCCAATTTAAGCCTAAAAATAAGGCTTCGTGCCACCCGGGGCCTAGTCGCTTCGGATGGGCGCGAGCTCGTACAGGGTTTCGAAATCGGGGCGCCCGAGGAGCGCGCAGCGCCCAGGCGCCCCGATTTCGGAAGAGTGGAGCGGCAGCCCATCCGAAGCGACGGCCCGCCTTGCCTGACAATGTTGGAGGCCACAACTAACTGTTATTTATCTATTCTATGCTTAAAATACTAGTTTTAAAAATTACAAATGCTTTTAGATAGACGTAAGCGCTGGCAGAGAGCGCACGCTTTAGAATGCGGGGATAGGAGTGTTGCGTACAGGGACGTAGCGTAAGGTGGGCCCCCTGGGCCCGGTGCCCCCCCCCCCGAAATCGGCCGGGGCCCGAAAATTTCATAAGGGGGACCCTTATGATTTTTATTTTCTCAAAAATTTTGCTGCCTGCGGCGCTATTTTTTACACGTTTTTACTGCTATTTGTAGAGCTATGCAACCCTTTTTCCAAAATTTTTCGCCTGCGGCGCTGTTTTGCCTTAATTTTTGAGTTTTGGAAAAATTTTCGGGCCCCCAAAATTTTTTCTGGCTACGCCCCTGGTTGCGTAGCTTACAGTCCTTAGCAAAATATCTTTGAAACGTCATAACTTTCTTATTTTAAATTTCCCAATTGTTTTTCAACTGAAAACGCTTTATATCATCGAGCTTTATCGTTTCCTGTTAAAAATTGAGGTTCTGTTCACATACCGTAAAGTGAACTAGCGATTTTCAAAAGCTTATAACTTTGTTCAGAAGCGTTTCCCAATCGTTTTTTCAACTGGAAACGCACAAACTCATCGAGCTGGATCGATTCCAGTCGAAAAATCGACATTTTGGGACCATACCGTAAAGTGAAATTTTCCCAAATCGACTCCTGGCCAACAAATTAGGGGTATCACCGTCTCAGCACAATGTTCTTTAGGCGATGCTCTGCTCTATGGAGCGACAATGTGCGACCAAGGCTTTGCGTATATTACCTTCAAAGACTCGACGTTGACGATGAAGCAAATAAGTTGATGAATGCTATCCCTCAACCTGTTCCGTTCGTTGTGATGTTCGTGGATGTTGTGCAGATCAGTTGTGAAGTCTCGTGCGGGTAAATAGATCACAGAATGCATAGCCAACACTTTATTAACAGGCATTAATGGGCCAATGACAGAGACATAATATGAGTTCGGTTTTTTTTGTTTTCATCGACTTGTGTAATTCTTCTCCCCCAGTGGGCTCTTCAGTGGCTGGTGGCCGGCAGCGTCTGCATCGCGTTCATGGCGTTGCGCAGGTCCGTGATCAGGGTGGCAGTGTCGCTCGCCGGCACCGTGCCCTTCTTCTAAAAAAAATGGCAGAATAGGCAGGCAAAGAATTGACGCACCGTGATGTATTCGACGCAGCTGAGGAACACCAATAGATATTGGCTGGTGCTCTGGACGGCGAGTGCTCGCTGGTCGCGTAGTGTTTGCAGCAGCTGCTTCATGTCGATGCGCTTGCCGGCGTAAAGCCTGGAGAGGGCCCAGCTGGTGAGGATCAGGCTGCCGGTGCGGCCTATGCCCGCCGAGCAGTGCATCAACGTCTGTCCCGGATTGAGCACGTCACCGTCGGCGACGACGCGGAGAAGGCGGAGGATCTCCCGGTGGCCAGCCGGCACGCCCTTGTCCGGCCAATCGAGGCACTGGATGATGCTGAACAATCGATATGTTCAAGGAGGACAATGAAAACAGTACCGCAACATCCGACTGTTCGAGCAGCCGTTCGGCAGCAGCTCGATGGTCAGCGTGTTGAAGCCGCCCTTGTCCTCCTTCTTCTTGTTGTTGACGAACCAGCCGGACGGGTTCATGTGATCGCCGGGTTCGGTGGGCCAGTACGACGAGCACTGGAAAATAAATGTAAGGAATGCAAAATGTAAAAATAATCTTTTTCGACATTGGGTATTTACCTTGATCTTGTCGCCCTCCTGCAACTTCGTCAGTTGGACTATGTTGACGACCTCATGCTCCCAGCACATGCGCCAGAAATCGCCGATGGTGGTGTCGAGCGGCGCCTGGGCAGCGATGAAGGTCGGCCCGTCTGGTATCTAGAAATTGAGGTTGTAAGGAGCATGAGGATAGAGCCTCACCTTGCACCAATTGGCGTGGATGTAATCGCCTTCGCGCTCCTTATCTTCAATGGTGAGCTTGACGCGCGTCTCGTCGAGGCAGGGGATGTCCATGTAGCGGTTCTTGGCGCGGTTCGCTTCAAACGCCGTGGCCGCTGGGTTGGCCGGCACGTAGGTCTTCAGCTCTTCGAACTGCTTGCACAAGTTGTCGATGCCTAAAGCGGCAATTACAGACTTGGCAAGAAAACATATCCTTCTAGCTCTATCACTACGAATTTAAATATTACCCAGGCACTTCGTAGACCGAATGAAGTCGGTCGTCGACGCCAGCACGTCGGCCTTGCCTCCAGTGACGGCGATCGTCGCGCAGAACAACTCTGAAAAAAACAAACAATAAAATCAGGCGAAAACAATCTTCATACCTTTCTTTTTCTTCTCCGGCGCTTCTTTCTTCTCCGGTGATTCTTTCTTCTCCGGTGTTTCTTTTCTGTCCTTCTTTCCGGATTTTCCCTTGGCCCTCTGCGTCTTCTTGTCGGGCGCGATGTTCGAGTCGACCGAGCAAGTCTTCGACGGCACCTTCTTCAGCACCTCGGGTGTTGATCGCGTCCTTTGAATTCCTCCGCTTCCACTTCTTCCTTTCTTCAGCTGCACCTCCACCGAGCTCTTCTTCCGGGTTGCGGGCGGCCGCTTTGGCGTCGTGCCGGTCGGGGTCGTGGCGGGCGGCGGGGTGGTCGGGATGGGTGGCGGCGGCTGACCATTCAGACCGATGGTCGTCATCGTCGATTTGCCGTCGGCCGCCATGTTGCCTTTGGTAAACGACTACAGACGCGCCGCGATCTATTTTATATCAGGGTTTCAATGTAAATTTTGTCAGATATCCGGAAATCTAACGACCTTGCATGGTAAATTGTATGCAAAAGTAAAGTAGATCTACTACTAGGAAACTAGGGAGATAACTCGACTAAAGTAAGTCGCATCCAACCGTGTCTATATGTGTGTCTTCCCAGAAAATCAAACGAGTACAAGCCATCAAGGACTATAAACAATTTATGACATTTCCAAGCAAGAACAATGTTTATAAGGAAACGATTGGAAAATCAAGAGCAGAGATCACGAATCCGGAACACGTAAGATAAATGAAAGGGGTCAAGCGGGCATCTATGCGAGTTTTCTTGCTTCACGATCCTCATCCTCAAGGTAGCGGTACTCAAAGCAAAAGTCCTCGCGCTGCCCGTAGTTCCATGCCTCGCAGTCCCAGTAGATGTACGTACCCTGAAAATGAGTGTTGAACGCAATTCGCAGAAAAAGAAAGCTAATATTTTTATTTAAAACAATCCTTACCTTTTCAAACGTGTCCGTGATTTCGTGAGGTGTGGTTTTGCGCTGGAACCACGTGTGGTAGCCATAGTGAAACCGCCATGAAGCCTTCTTCAACGCCCTCGCCGATAGCAGCTGCGCTTCTGTGCCCTAAAAATAAGAATCAATAAATAAACAATTTTCTGACCTCCGAGTAGTAAAAGAGGAAGAACAGCGTCTCCGGCGCGAGACGATCGAAATATTCAGGGGAGCTGGACACGTGCGGCGGAGCAGACGGGAAGTACGTCGGGATGGTCGTTGGCCGCGAGGAAAATTGGGGCCTAAAAAGTGGATTACTATAAGATACGCACAAAAATCATCCTTCACATGCCCAAAACTAAAACTTACGTCGACTTGTTCCAATCGAATTGAATCGGCCGGCGGGCCATCTGAGCTTCGATCGCCTTTAGCTGCAGGACCAAGCCCTCGGTGAGCGAGCCAGGGCCAAGCGGACACGCGCCCAATGAAGGAGTAATCTGATGCTGAAACAAATATGACTAACGCTAAACAACCAACTAAGATTAAAGACCACAAAATACAAATATCACTTGGTTTTGGTTTCATTCTAGCTTTACAGAGAAAAAACTGGGTGAAATCTTTAATCCCCACAAGCCAATCTGAAGACAAAACCGACCAGGCGGGCCTTCAAGTTCTCTGTCCGCTCCGGCTTCGACTCGGTAGAACGACCCAAAACGCGATCTATGGCCGCTCTCTCCGGTGCTGAAAGAAGGCAATGGAAGGACAGAATAAAAAACATACGTGGAATACGGAGGCGTTTTTGTTTCACTGGTTCGGGAGCCTTGGGAGAGAGCGCCATTTCCGGTCTCATGTCACCATCGACCTGTACACTTGCGGCTGGCGGCTTAGGGGGCGGAGGGGGAGGAGGAGGCGGAGCACTGGTGAACCCAGTCACCTCGTCGGACACCGATGGAGAAGACATTGTGGGCAACGAGTTGGCTTGACTCCCCATCCGTGACAACGCTTGGATCTAGAAAAAAAAGGGATAATTGAAAGTAAAGTATTTCCCCACAATAACGCCATCGACGGCACTATTTGCCTTCGGGATTATCGGCGTGGCGGCCGGGCTGGCACGGACCGGAGATCGTTGACTTCGCGCCCTTGATTCGTGGCCACGGTGAGGGAGTTCTGGTTCCGCAACGACCGGAGGCGGCGCTAAACAACAACATTATTCAGAGGACCAGATGAAATCAACGGCTCTGAACTGATCTAGCTTACGCATATCAGGTAACATTTACAGCGTTTTATGATGTACTTTTAGTTAGTAGGTTTTTGCCATCACCAAAAACAATTCAAAAATTTCCCAAAGATATAATTTGGCCTTTTTTGAGACCAATGGGACGATAGGGCCCCCAAGCTAATCAGCACGAAATCAACGTACCGATAGGCGCCTTCGGGGCAACAGAAGGAGCTGGCGGCGGCAAATTCTCATTAATCGTCGGGTATTCGGTAGTAGAGATCTGGATCGCAGGTGCAATCGGCTCGGCCGAGACCTCGGTGATTGCGCGTTCGCTTAGCTCTAAATGGAATTTTCACAAAAAGTTGTGAGGGCTGTTACCACTCGCCGACGAGCACTTCACGCCAGCCACAATGGAATTGTAGGGAATCGTTGGCGCAGAGACCGTGGGGGTTGGCGATGAGCGGGACTCATCCGCCGCCTTGCTTGGCTGTGGCTCGGAGATTATCCTGAAAAAGGTCAGAAATAAATGAGAAGCCGTAAACGTCTATTTCGCCGATTTCCGCCTATCCCTGCCAATGAGGCTGCCTATGTAGCAATGTAAAAACATAGTTACCAAAAGCGGCAATGGGCCATTTAGTATCGTCAAAAACCTACTAATTTGTCTTCCAAATCCAAAGTTTTTTTTAAGTTTTTCATGTAAAAAATAGTCAAAACTTGTCCGGAGTGATATAGCGTGTATAAACAAAACAAAACCAGCTAAATAAACATAAATTGGAAACGCAAGTTCCTTACCTTGTGACCGGCTTTTTCGTGGGTGGCGTTCGGGTCATCATTGGCGACTGGGAGCTGCCTCTCCGCGATCGGTTTAGCCCATCATCGCCTGTCCGCTTCATGTCGAACGCTATACACAAAAATATAGTCAAACTAAAAAACGCTTACAATTCTGCAACTCATTGCACGACGTTTCGGAGAGATTGAATATATTTCCCAATGTAGCAGCCAATTGATCGAGTCCCAGTTCTTCATAGGCTGCTAAACAGAAAAATTCCTCGAACGATGCGCAGGATTACCTTCCGGATCCAGTGTACTTGATGCGCCGTTCTGGCCATCATATTCGGGATCGAGGCTCTGGACATATAATTCCACCTGATCCCTTAAAATCTCCATCACAGACCCTGGCTTCAGCGTCTCATTGTTCAACAGCCGCAGACAAAGCTAAACAAAAACCATGGAGAGTTGGAGAGTAATATTCACCTCGAGCTGTTGCATGTGGAACGACACCCGTTCAAGATGCTTCCGGCTTTCTTCAACCCGCAGCAACATGGCCTTCTTGTCGTCTTTGCCTTTCCGCCCTTTTTTCGGGGCAGAGGCTTCGGTTTGTTGAAGGCTTTCGATGGTGGCCTCTGTTCGGTCGACTTCCAGCTTTAAATCAGCGATCATGGCCTGAAAAAAAAACAAAGAAAATAAGCCGAACACATGTAAGCAACGATGAGCGCCCCGACATGCGAAAACAAAGGCGGTGCGGTTGCTTCAGTGTTGATGGCTCATCAATTTTATGATATTATTTCATGCTTATAAACAAGGTCTAATAGATTGTTTTTACATGACCACGTTTTCATTAACAAAAACTATCGCTGTTTTTTATACATGCCGTTCTCCATCCGGATTTCTCCAGATTGCAGTGCAAAAATCTGTTGGGACAGTCTAGCAACGCGAAAATATTTACCTGAAACCATTCTACGGATTCTTGCTTCTCCTTTTCGATGGGGTCCACCTTCTCCTCGGCGCAAAGGCCCACTTTGGAGTGGGGTTTCGTCTTATTCTCCCGTTCGATGTCCTTGAACTGTTCCATCCGTTGCTCGATGAGTTTGCGGTAGTCCAACAGCTTGTCTTTCTCCTTCACGTCGGGATTGTTTAGCCACCCTTTCACGCTGTCGCGAAACCTAAAAAAGGTTGGAGACAAAACGCCCAACAAAGTACCGTTGCAACTTTTTGATTTCCTTCTTCAGGTCATCCTGCAGCTTGTCGCGTTGATTGTCCGAGTTGGCATCGAGCAGCTTGCTCATGATGTCTTGAAAATCATCCAGTCCCTCATCGATCTGAACCAAGTGAAAACGCTCGGCAGAAAGTAGTCTACCTTTTTAAATGTCTTGTCAATCTCGGCGAGAAGCTTTCGCTTTTCAGCCATTTTTCTAAAATGGAAAAATATTATCGGTGGGAAACGAGCGAGAACAAGGTTGAGCGGGTGTCACAATTGTAAAATAGGTATTAAAATTTCACAATAAAAAATACTACAAAAATCGAGCCGAAAAAGATAAAAAAAGTGGGGAACAGATTCATTCTGCCTGGTCGGCGAAGGTCCCGCAGCGAAATGTATTGTAGCTACAATAGCACTACATGTAGTGTAAAGTAGGAACTGCGTTCTATTTCCCGATTATTATTTTTATTTTCTCATTATTGCTTTTAAAATGAAAGTTTAAAAGGAAATGTTCCTTTTCTGATCTTTTTTTTTTATGTAAAACTCTTCGTTTTGGCATTATCTCCGAGATTTCTTCAGTTTTCGAGAAAGGGAATAAAGTTGGCGTTTTTGAAGTTAGCTTTATAGATATAACTTTCGTTTTGGTACAATTCGGATAAGCGGGGGGGGAAAATTTTAGGCGGGGGGGAAACCAACTTTTTTTCCGCCCAAGCCTATATTTTTTATATAAATAGTGGAAGTGTTTCTAAATTGTTTATAACTATTCCTAAACATAAAAACTTTACAAAACTTAATTAAAAAATTTAATTTTATGTCGAAAAATCAATTTTTTCGGCCCAAAATGACCAAATTTTCGACTTTTTCAAGCGGTTTTCTAACTTTTTAAAAGTTTTTCCATTCAAATAGGCTTAAATTTTGCTAAAAACAATGTGAAAACACTTTATATTTGATTACTATCCCCACCAGGGCCGACAAGAAAAAGTTGGTTTCCCCGCCTTAAATTTCCCCCCCGCTTATCCGAATTGTACCTTCGTTTTTTTCGTCTAAGATTATAGTTTAGATACCATTGATGGTGGACGAGGGCGATTACTTCGACTTTGGACCCCCTGAGCCAGAGCGGGTATAAAATGTTGTGCTGTGTCTATACGTTTTTAGCTCGAACGGCTTCGTCGCATCACGGATGCCATCGCCGCTGTGGACAAATTGATGTATGACGTTGAAGACAATATCGTAATCATTGCTTGGATTTTATTATAATCATTTTCAGCGCCACGTCCAATCGAAAATCGATGATCACTTGCGCTCAAATGTGAAGGCTGGACTTGAGCACAAGATGCCGATCCTGAAATTCATGCCCCCGTACTTCAAAGGCATCGCTGGCAACGTAATTCATCTTAAAATATTTTTTATATGGATTTAGACGTATCCGCTGACGGAGGCCGGACAGCGAAAAATTTCCAACAAGCTCTTCGACACACTTCATAAAGAGAACAAGCGCTGTAAGAAGGCGTTCCGGTTCTTTGTCATTATCGGGGTGGTGGGAACAAATTTTCTAGAAACGCTTAATAACTAAAGACTAAGTGTTTTATAATGTCTCGTAAAATAACACTTTATTTCAACTAAAAAAACTACTTAAAAATTTTTTAAAAAGTCGATATTTTACTCGATAAGTCCGTAATTTATGTATTTTTACTAAAAAAGTTGTGTGGTTTTTGCTTTTAGGAATAGTGAAATCGGTTTAGAAACGCTTCCGCCATTTATTGTTTTGACAAAATCCCTCCCCGAACCTGCGATTCGAAGAGCTTTTCCTCTGTTTAGGGACCAAGAAGGAAATCTGGCTCTTGCAAGAATCCGTCTATGAAGAAATCCGGCGTAGTTTGTCGACGGAGTTGGAAACCAAGTAAGCTTATACGTCGCTGATGAAATCTTGAAAATTCAGGCGTCGGCTTCTTTCGGAAAAGATCCGCAACTCTGGGCAAGAGACTTCACGCAAATGCGTGACGCTATGGAAGGACGAGGTGGCCCGAATTGATCTGCGGCTTAATCACCTGCGGTTCGAAAATGTGGCCTTTCGTATTATACTTTTAGTACGGCCGATGTTTCGAAACTGGACTTGGAAGAATCCTACGCGAAAATCAACTGGAATCGCATTGCAAGCCACGTCTTTGTAGGGTTATTGGCGAGGCTTCCTACGTTATTTTTATAGAACGGTATCCGTTCTGCTATGGATTGTCGATTGCGCTGGCAGAATATGTATTCTCCGAATATTAACAAGCAACCATGGAGCGAGGAGGAGCTTATGTAATTTTTCTTCGATGCAGCATGATTCCTTTTTAGGGATCTGTACAAGGCCTACAAAAACAAGGAGGATGAGCAGTGCTGGAAGGATTTCGCCGAGTCTCTTAACACTGACCGCACGGCTTTTGATGTGTTCAAAACCATCCGGACCGACATCCATTTCGCTCATTGCTGGTTGGATCTTTTTTGTAAACTTAAGATTATTTTAGTGCGATGCCATGGAGCAATGAGGAAAATGACCTCCTTCTTTATCTGGTGGATAAGCACAAGGGAAGATGGCCGGAAGGTAATGGCCGCCCACTATTATTGTTGCACAAAACTTTTTGGTGCTGGACCATTAGCGATTTTTTTTCAGTAATCCACTACGGACCGATTACAAAATATAAACAATTTATGGCATTTTACAAGGTTTTTGCTGCGAAAAATCTCTACAAAGTTTCGCAGATTTTAGACTTTTTGAGCAAAAATGTATGACAAGGTCAAAACTTTTCCCGATTTTCAAAACTGTAAACTACCAAAAACATTACAAAAATACACTATTTATTATTGCCATGGAGGTATAGACGGTAAAACACAAATTATTGGAGCTATTGATGTTGGGGGGCATCTTTTTTTTGGACGTTTTTTCCGGCCTAAGCTTGTCTCCAAGTCTAAGCTAGCCAAGCCCAGCCTAAGCACCTAAGCCAGGCCTAGGCTGAAGCCCAATCCTAAGCTAAGTCTAGAACAAGTCTAAGCTAGGGCTGGGCCAAGCCTAATCTAGGCCTAGACTAAGCCTATATTAAGCCTAAGCTAAGCCAAAACCAAGCCGAAGCTAAGCCTAAGCTAAGTATAGGCCAAGTGTACGCGAAGTTAAAGCTAAGCCTAAGCCTAAACCGGGCCAAACCAAAATTTTTAGTGTCGAAGCACATGAAGGGTCGCTGTGAAGTGGCCTGTCGTGATCATTTTGCGGTATACTTGGGCGAGCTGGCTTATCTTCCATGGAGCTCCGTAGAAGATTACGTATGGTCGATAGATAGTTGTGTACTTTTTTCAGAAAATTCTGGACGGTCTGCTGCGCCTTGGCCCGAAGAAATGGTACCAGATCTCGAAGCAAACATCCGGCAAGCTGCAACTCCATTGTCGCAAACGGTCTTTGGAGCGTTAATACTGTTGAAATTCATTTTAAGGTGGTGCAGTGAGCTCTCCCAGCGCCAAAAATTCGAAAACTGGGATGAAGAAGAAGACCAAGCGTTGAAGGTTGGCGTCAGTGTTTATGGAGGTAATTTAGATTATAAAATTTTGATTCTTGCGTTAAGATGATTGGGGCCAGATTGCCAAGGCTTTCGACATGGAGCGTAAACCGGAAGAGCTGAGGGAGCGACATCGGCTAATCGAAACCCTGGAATCATGGGTGAGGTATTTGAGGTTATTTAGTGTTTCCCCGAAGGGGGGTCCGAATTTTTCTGGTATAAAAAGTGGAAGTACGGTTTTCTCTTATGCCTAAAAACTGCCCGCCAAAAAAAATCAATTTTCCGAACAAGTTTTTTAATTTTTTTAGAGAGTTTTGAAAGTTGAAATTGCTTGAAATATCAAAGAATTTTACTACAAAGTCTTTGAATATACTATGAGATTATTGTGCGCTTTTCAGGTTATGTTGGCCGAAGAGCAGCTGTTTGACCCGCAAAGGAGCGAATACTTGGCCCAAATTGTTTGTTCCTGTGTTCTCCTCTATGCTTTGTTTAGGAAGAAGTAGCTGGCAAACCTGAGGGCGTCCCGGAACCTCCGCAGAAGGGCCAAGCTGTCGCGGAAGATCCAAAGGAGCCTGACGTGACCGCAGAAAACCCCAATGATGCTGAGGGAAACGCACATGGCCTGGGCCAGGCTATCGCGGAAGATAAGAAAGAGCCTGATGTGACCGCCGAAAACCCCAACGAGGCTGATGCCATCGCGCAGGTCCTGGACGAGGCTGGGGTCATCTCGCAGGTCCTGGACGAGGCACTGATCATCGTCGACGACCCGGACGAGACTGATATGACGGGGAAACGCCAAATGGCTGAGATCACCTGGGAAGACCCGGACTCGACTTTCACCATCGTGGAAGACGCGGATGAAAAAGATATCATCGCCGAAATCTCCAGGGACACTGAGATGAGCGCCGAAAGCCAGGGCGAGGCTGAAGCGATCGCGGAAAACTCGGAGGACACGGAGCTGATCGAGGCGAAGCCGATGGAGATTGACGATAAGATTGAGTCGCCCTGAAATATCTGATCTATTTGTCTGATCGCAGTGCACTAATTCTTTTGACACCACGTTGTGGTTTTATTTTTCAAAAAAGGTGCCCTTGGACTTGGGACCCAATATATTTCACGCTGTTATTAATGAAGAATAAATGACTTGTTCCGATTGCTGTATGTGTGTTCCATTTTGGATTTTCCACAAGGGTTCTAGTTCCTTAGCAAGGGTTCTAACTACATTTTTGCTGTTTTCTCAGATGCTAGACAATGTAATCGAAACACTATTTTGGTAGCATTTTTCTTTTTTTATAAATGAAAAGTTCATATCAATTACTAGAATTTTCGGAAATTAAGGTTTTGCTCCAAAATGTCAAACTTGGACCAAAAAATGGAATATTTTGAATGCTTCATAGCTTTTCTGTAATCGAAAACGTCCTAAAACTATAAGTTGAAGTTCAAAAACCCATTCGTATATAAATTGACACCAATGGTGGTATGTCTTTTTCTAGGTCAGTATATATCGGGCAGATATAGTTTTCCTATCATCTTTGGTGAAAGGTCAGCCTAAATCTAGTTATCGACTTGGAGTTTAGCCGCCGGTTATATCTAAACGGGCCGTTTGTGCTGCGATTGGGACTGCAGGGCAAATAGGCAGACCGGCGAGATTTGTTTTTTTCGGGGCCGGGGGTCTGCTGGGCCCGTCTGTTCTTTCCCATCCTCATTCCCTCCATTCCAGTATCTATTTCTCTCCACAGCGCGAACGGTGCCCTTTTCCTTTCCCCGAGACGTGTTGGCGCCCGTTTTCCTCCGCTGAACCCCATATTATATATTTTTCTGTTGGCTTTTCAAGGCCATTTACCTGTGGACCCCATGCAAAAAGTGTCAAAAGGGCTGAAAAGTCTTTTGTGAAATCTCTCTTACACGTTCTTAAATTCTGTTTCCCCTGAAATCCTTAATCCATTGCTTTTTCCAGGTCAGCCGAAATGCCGACGATTTCGGAGGTGAAGCTCGACTTCAAGGATGTCATGCTGCGACCGAAGAGGAGCACACTATCCTCACGATCCGAGGTCGACTTGAATATGTAAGCGATTGAAATCGACTTTAATCTGTTGATGGTTTTTAGAGAATACACGTTCAAGAATTCGAAAAAGACCTATTCTGGGATCCCGGTGATCAGCTCAAACATGGACACGGTACCCGGTTTCTCCGTTTGGCATAAAATCATTCTAGACTGGAACTTTCGAAATGGCCGATGCCCTGAGCAAGGTTCAGCTCTTCACGACAATCCACAAGCATTACACGGTATTGTTGAGTTGTACGTGATCAGAATCACCAATGTTTTAGGTGGAACAATGGAAGGAATATGCTGCCAAATGTGACAAAGCGACCTTCGGCCATATTGCCGTCTCAACCGGGATTTCGGACAACGATTTTAATAAGGTTCGTCTGTAGTTTTATTTTTACTGTGATGCGGATAATGCCACGTTTGAGTTGATATCGTAATCTTTTGTTTATAATTTTATTTTAGCTACGCACGATTGTGAACGAGATTCCCGAGCTGGGCTTCATCTGCGTCGACGTGGCCAACGGATACGCGCAGATCTTCGTCGACTTTATTAGGAAGTGAGTGGACGGTTTTGGGCTCTTATTTTTTGTTCAGAGTACGCGAAGAGTTTCCCCGACACACCATGATGGCTGGAAACGTCGTCACCGGCGAGATGTGCGAAGAGTTGATTTTGACGGGGGCCGACGTCGTGAAGGTGTGCATTTACTTGCCGTCAACTCAGACACCGTCGGAACGGGCTGTAGAAACTCTGTGAATACGGCATTTAGTAAATTTCTGACGGTTCGGAGCGTAGTGAAAATAATTTGGTGACGTAATGCAAAATTTATGACGCGAAGTTTCATAGTGCCGCTGTAGAAGTTACTGGCTATTTTGCATAGTTTTTTAGACGTATAGCTCAAGTATTATTAAATTAATTAACATGAATTGTTACCTTTTAGGTTGGTATTGGCCCCGGCTCTGTCTGCACCACCCGCAAGAAGGCCGGCGTCGGCTACCCGCAACTGTCGGCGGTGCTCGAGTGTGCGGACGCAGCCCACGGATTGAACGGGCACGTCATTTCTGATGGAGGATGCACGAATCCCGGCGACGTATCCAAGGCGTTCGGCGCAGGTGAGTCACCGTTTTGTGGGCTCTATTTGGAAAATTCCTTATCTAGAGATCCGTGTGTTGATGCATTAGGCCAAGATAAAGTAGTAATGGTATCGCAAAAAGTCTTATCAAATTCCTAATACCAGAAAACAGCGCTAAATAATGCCCTACGAGGCATTAGCTTTTGATTTTGTCATGTAGAATCTCTACAGCCAGTTTCGGGATAAAAGCGTCGAAATGCCAAATTTCTGGGGTCAATGAATAACTCCCCTATTTTAGGTGCCGATTTTGTGATGCTGGGTGGAATGTTTGCCGGCCATGACCAAAGCGGTGGTGAACTGATCGAAAAGGATGGAAGGTAAGTGCATTTGAAATTTCATGTATCTAACTTGATCTTTAGGTACTACAAGATGTTCTACGGGATGTCCTCCGACACGGCGATGAAGAAGTACCACGGCGCCGTCGCCGAATACCGTGCCAGCGAGGGCAAGACGGTGCAGATGCCCTACCGGTTTGTTCTTGGGTTATGCAATTTTTATTCTTCTCGTTCCAGTGGAGACGTGATGAACACTGTCCAAGACATTCTGGGCGGCATTCGATCAGCATGCACGTATACGGGATCAAAGAAACTGAAGGTGAGGATTTGCTATTATGTTATGTCTTCTGGGTGTATACCTTTTTAGCGGTTCTTGGGTTTCTGGTTCTTTTCTAGATATACCGAAAAAGTATAAAAACATTGCGTATGGACTTACTCCTGTTTCCCCATAACGTTCGGATATACCTTCACGGACCAATGAGATCGAGTCTTTAGTGCCATCCTAATATCATAAATTTAGGAGTTGTCGAAGCGAACGACATTCATCCGCTGCAGTGCCACGACCAACGAGGTCTACACCCAGTTCGAATCGACGCCGCTCGTCAAGAACAATTCTACTAACGCATAGGCCCCAATTACGTTTACCCCCCATTTTTTTCTCGTCATTCATCATCGACATGTTGTTATTTTTTAACCAACCTTTTATATGCTCTCCTTTTGGTCCCAATAAATTTTGTTCGCGGATTATGGGGGAATTACTTAACCATCTTCATCAAGCTATATTCACCCAAGTCCAAGTGACTGTCACCGAGCCCGCTTCGAAAGGTTCCTAGTTTCGTACTGGACTGTTAGCGGGGGAGGCTAAATGGCGGGCCGAACTCCGATCGATCGGCCGCGCGGTCCCAGCAATAAAATCCACGCAAATTATATGGCTTTTTAGCCATTTTTCCGGATTTTTTGCTTTGCAAGCTCACGAGTAACGTTAAAATTTGACGGAACTTTCGGCCTTTGCGTCAAAAATGAATAAAATTGGTACAAAAAAAGGCAGTTTTGAAAAATTTTAAGTACTTTATATCCTTCCTAATCCAAAAACCGCTAAAAACACTTCGAAAACACTACAAAACGCGCAAAATTTCTATAGGGTGAGTACCTCCCCTCGCTAACAGACCAGTCCCGCCGGCGTCGAATCGT
The DNA here is from genome assembly GCA_038088335.1 of Mesorhabditis sp. LJ9110. Lineage (NCBI taxonomy): Eukaryota > Metazoa > Nematoda > Chromadorea > Rhabditida > Rhabditidae > Mesorhabditis > Mesorhabditis sp. LJ9110. The sequence goes on along the minus strand of JBBGBA010000219.1, from coordinate 5,950 downwards.
CGATTTGGTTCCACGAATAGACTCCGGCCATTTGAATATAATTTTAAGCTAGGGCCTCGTACAAATACCGAAAATTCCAGTTATTTCAGGCGCTGCTCGACGCGATGACGCCGCCCCCGACGCCGTCTGCCGGCTCGGGCAGCGGCGAGAAGACGTCCAACACAAACACTGGCACAATGTCGTCAGCCGTTGTGCCACGGGTGAGACGATTCCTAAAAAATATTTTCTCTTTTAGGTCGGCTCGCAGGAGGTGCTGATCAATGGACAGCCGAAGATCGGCTTCTTCAAGCGGATGAAGTACAAGCTGAAGCAGGGCGGCACCATCTTTCACACCGTCAAGCCGGCCGATCTGCCGAACGAGCCGCGCAGACAGAGCCAAGCGCTTGAGGGATATCGCGTCGGTATTTCGAGACTGGTTGTTAAGTTGCACAAATATTTTAAATTTTCAAAGCTTTACTTTTTTGGCCAGTTTTCATACATCTCATACCAAAAAGCGAAAATTTTCGATTTTTTCAAATATTTAGCTAGTTAGCTAGCTGCTACGCTTCCACTAACACTCAAAAAATAACCAAAAGTTTTTGCAGGAGGCCCTGCAATTGTCCACTGACGCCTTCCTCCAAGTACTGCAGCGAGACCCACAGTTCTGCCCGGCCGCCCAATCGGAACACGTCAGCAGCTGGAGCCACATTCGAATCTAAATATGTTTGTAGAAGCTGGAAACCCCGCACCAAGAACATGGCCATGAGAGGGCGCACCATGGCTTGACGCAGATTCGACCAGCGTGGACCGGCTGTGAGGTATCCATTGCTAAACTCTAGGGCTAAACTATAGTTCTAACTCTACGAGCTCTCAGCCAAGATTTTGACTTTTCAACCTGAACTATTTAGGCAATTCTCTAATTTAGCTCACCCCTCCCTTTATGTGACACAAATCAAATTTAAGGCTCTAAATATTAAGACGAACAATTTGATATACTTTATAACCCGATGGTACAAAAGAGAACCAGATACAAAAGCTGGGCCCGGCTGAGAGTTTCTACCCCCTTGCTAGATCTTTCCCAATCCCAATAATAATTTTAGTCGATCGTGGAAACGCTGTGCGCGGTGAGCCTGGATTGTGCCACCCATTCACGGGCTTTCCAAAGGCAGGGACGCGAGAAACTGGCCCCTCTGCGCACCTTTTTCCTCAAGGAGCTGCCCGATGAGGTTCGTACCACCCCAGTGATATTTAGCCCCGATTTTACAGCTCGGCCGTCTGATGACCGAGGTGAAAAATGCAAATGACGAGCTGAACATGATGATCACCGAGTCGAAGACACGGCCGGAAATGGTAGCTGCTAGGAAGTTGCGCTAGCAATCATCAATCTTTAGCTTCCCGCTGTCGACACAGCAAAAAAGAAGCTGGATGAGACGATGGTCCGCTGGGATGAATGGGTTCGCTCGTTGGCTGAGAAGAAAAAGATCCATCGGATGGCCATCGTCGAGCTGTTGCGCGAGGCAGAGATGTGGGAATTCTTCCTGCTCGGCTAGACCCACTTATCAGTTATCACAAGGCGATGGCTGAGTCGTGCGCTTCGGCAAAGGGATTGAAGCCGACGAAAAGCCGAGATGGAGGGACTACGACCACCGAGGCAACCTTCGACGAGCGACAGATGATGAACAGGCCATCGACGGCGGGCAAGATCACCGGCGCCTTCGGAAAATTAAAAAAATTCTTCTAACAATGTCATCGCTTATATCATTCATATTTCAATTGCAATCAAAAAACAATCTCTATTCGAACGCTGGGGTTCTTGCTTTGCGCATGCAGAGCTAGTGAATAAATGTATAGACGGACCGCTTCTCCCATTCTGTGGCACTGTAGAGGGGTTAGCATAAATTTATTCGTTAATGCGGTAGAAACAAAGTGCGCCAACCTGGCAAGGATGATGATTCACAAATTGAGAACGGCAATAAGATAGAAATAGCAACAACAAGCAAAACGAACACAAGTTGTTATGGCTGGAATGTAGACATGAGGCAGAACTGTTGCAGTCGGTTTATTCGGGCTCGCTCTCCAAAGATTTCACGGGCTTGACGTCTTCTTGTTTGGCTAAAAAAACTGATTAGCACCACGTGAAAGAGGAATTATACCTGTCGGAAACAGCGGCCGGTCAAGTTCGTCATGCAGCTGCCGGAAACTCGGTATCTTCAGAAGCTCCGCACCGATTCGAACGAAGGCTTGCTAAAAAGAACTCATCCGGTTTAAGCATCGAAATTCATACCTCCAATCCTTCAGGATCCCGGCGATAAAGCTCGTCGAAAAACTCGCGAATCTTCGGCCGACTACCTTCTGCGGATTTTGCGAATATGTTCTGCGGCGAGTCGATCGGTTCTTCTTTTACACAATGCCGTTTGCGCGGTGGAGACAAGTCCAGAGGGCCGTCGTCAATGGCTGGAGAAGGCGTGCCCACTCCACCAATCGTTTGGGAATATGTGAGCTGCTAAAATCGAACCTTTTTGTATCAGCATTAAACGAACCACATTTTGTAAAAATCCATAAGAAGCCTGCGTAGATGCGAGAGCCGCGAGCAGTTGTGAATTCTAAATCGGAAATATCATCAACTAATTCTCGCTCGAACCGGTGATGGCTGAATCATCGGCTTCTCCTCGCCTCCTCCCAACTGCGTCCCACGAACCTATAAAAAAACAGTGATTATATTAGATCTGAGTACCTCGATAGCAATGTGCCTCTTCACCGCGCTATACAACTTGTCCATGTTTGCAGCATCGCGCATCGTGAGCCGAAACCTAAGCACAACACGCAACTGTTACTTCTCGAGAAAAGTTACCGAAAAAGGCCCTCCTTTTGGAAAACCAATTGCAAGTCCTTCTTTATCACCCGGCAATGTTCCCTTTCAATCGAAATCTAAAAATTACGTGTTTTTTTGTGGAAAATACCAAACCGATTTTAGCTGACGATCGTCGCTCCCCTTGACAATAAGACGTTGCATCATGTGGTCGACGAAAATTTGAAGATGGCGATTCTCCTAACAAAAGAAACTTTAGCTGTAAAAACAAAGACTAACATGGATCTGCGATTCGAACAAATCGTTGAGTTTTGTAGCGGTCGCCACGAAGACCTCGCTCATGATCAGCAAATCCGCGAGAACGGGTATCTGAAAATGAATGAATGGCTTTTCGGAAGCTCTCAACAGAAAGAAGACAATCGCACACATCTGCAGTTTTTGATTCTGATGTTTTTCGGTTTTTCGGTTTGAGAATCCGCGAGATCGTTTGAAGAATAGAAATTTAAGAGATCCGGCCGTCGGGGATTGTAACTTATTTCATAGCTACTTCAGCTGATTGAGACGAAAAGCTCGAAAACTACAAATCTGCAAAAACAACATAGAAAATACCCTAAAAACACCAAAAATGTCAATTTTAGACTCGAAATTGAGATGCGTGGGTCGTGCGACGAAAGGCTACGTTGCAATACTATCGACATAATCCACCGTAGCATTTAACTGCTTGCTATAGGGCGCTCCGCGGTTTCATTCGACTAGTTGATTTTTCGGCTTTTTTCTGGAATTTTTACCTTTTTCCGGTTGGAAAATTTTTTGTGCTCCTTCATATAATTTCTTTTCTTTTAGTTTAGTCGAGTGATTTTCGTATTCGAAGTTGTTCTTTTCAGTGAATGCGGGCCGCTCCCACGGAAAAGCCTATAACTCCGGGCACAACGAGATCAGGCAGACGCTACGCACTTCCGATGGAGGAACCAGCAGTTCGTGCTCCGCCCCCACAACTCAATTTCGACGACGATGAGGACTTGCTGCCCCCTGCGCTGCCCCGAATGATCCCTGCACCCGGTGAGTTTTCTCATTTTTCGGGGTTCTGACCTCTCGAGGGTTTGAGACATTGCGACATTACTTGCCCGTTCTCTGTTGAACTTGGAATTTTAGCAGCCACGCCACCTCGGCATCGCCAACAACGCCCTCTCACTGAGCCGACCACCAACCCGACCATTCTTCGCCTATCACTGCCGAAGAACCAAATCGCAGAAAAAGGTACCGCCTTTTTGGACCGTTTCTAATCGTTCTTGTTCAGGTGAGGCCCTACGAATGGCTCGAGCTCAACACGGTGCTCAATTACTGACAAACAAACCGAAAAAGTTCTTCGACAGCACCCGACTGAGCGACCGTGCCTACTACGAAGGGCTGAGCTGTGGGATTTTGAAAAAAATCGGGACGCGCGTAATATGGTAAAATTCTTTTTCTTTACTGATGAACGCTTGTTTAGGGATCAGGTGCGCGAGAAGGAGGTGCGTCGACAGGGGCAGCACGGAGAGCTACTGCGCAAGCTACGCCCTGAATAATCTTGATTTCTGTAAATTTTTTTTTCTATGCAATTTTTGTGATGTTGATACCGATAAATCTGTGCAATGGAATTGTGGCGTCAGACATCGGATTGAATCGCGGTTGCTGTGAATCCCGGCGGATACATTTTGCATACGGAACTTGTTTTGAATGCAGTGATTGCGCAATTCATCGGTGCCTTCTGCATTTCTTTCTTACTCGCGGGTCGGTTGCTTTTGTCCGTTCGGGAATCTATGGATCCCGAGCAGCCTCGAAGTAATCCAGGTCTGTCGCCAACTATGTTCGCTTCCCTGCGAATTGCTGTCTTTGAGAAGATTGCGCTTTTTCAGATATCATCTCTGAGAAGACTCAAGGATCGGTGTGTTGTTATTTCCAGATCATTCACGTGATTTAGCCTCCCGACCCTCCAAAATTGGACAAACCGCCATTCGATGGTGCCGATGCGGTCCCCGAGGTTGCCCAGACTTTTACTCTTTTTACTCGTTGTTGCAGCCGGGTGCTCCGAACAGCAAAGATGCCGTGACCGAAGACAACACGGATGAGGGCGTCTACGACGTTATCGGGCTGCACGTCGATGACTCGTTGCGAAAGTTGAAAGAGCGAAAGAAGTCCTCGCCACCAACACAATCTGCTGCGCCCTCGCCGGTCACGGGTAATTATTGCAAACTACCATGTATTTGCTTTTAGCTCCGTCACCAGCATCAGCCGAATCAACATCTCCTACCCAACCGGAACCAGCAGTTACTGCCGCCGTCCCCGAGAAGAACACCACCCCACCGGAGCAACCAACTAACGCTGGTTCCCAAGAAAAGACGCACCTCACCCCGCCACCGGAGCCAACAGTTGTCAGCGCTGTGGTGGTCCCAAAGAAAGCGCCGGTCGAAAAGCCGAAGGAGAAGCCTGAGAAAATTGAGCCGGAAAAGCCAACTCCCGTCAAGTCACCCTCAAAGCAACAGCGCCGGTCCAAAGCCAAATCAAAAGTTTGTATTACCTTGTAGAAAATTATTACATTTTAGGGCAAGAAAAAAGAGTTGGATGTGTGCGAGACGGAAAAGACTGAAGATTGTGACCAGAAAAAACAGTCGGCCGTCACTGTAAGCGGCTCCTGTATTTCTTACAATGTATTTTATTTGTAGCGCGCTGATCAAGTGTCTCTGGTGGCAGATACGGCAAGCACATCGACAATCTCGAGCCCTTCCGCCCACAGCACCAGCTCATACGATGTGTTGAAGGAAGTCAAGAACAAACCCAACCAGCCCACTGACATTCAAGAGATTCGCGTCAGCCTTTTTCTAAATCCCTTTTTTGCAAATTGTTCGACTATTTATTAGGCCATGTGTCAACAAAACGAGAACTATTCACACTAGCTTCATTAATTTTGCACATTCCCCCTTCCGCGTCCGTCTCCTTTAGCTAGCTGCAATGATCCACACTTTTTGGCACTGAATTCATTAGTATCCTCGGCCATTCTTTTTTTACTAAAAAAATATGCCGTAATGCACCGTTGCTCTTTTCAGAATGCCAACATCAAAGAGCCGTTGAATCCGAAAGAGGTTTACTTTTCATGCTTTTCTCCTCATCTGCCTTTTAGGATAC
>JBBGBA010000237.1:0-116789 GCA_038088335.1 Mesorhabditis sp. LJ9110 | reverse complement strand
GGGGCTGAATCTGCAGGCTGTAGAGGTGAGGAAGAGAGAGAGAGAGAGAGAGAGACAGAAAGAGGACAGAAGAGTGGAAGAGAGAGAATGAGAGAGACAAGTTAGCGATAGCGAGAGTGAGAGTGAGGCAGAGTAAAAGAAAGCGCGAGAGAGAGCGAGAGAGAGCAAGATAGCGAGAGAGAGACGCGCTATATTCTCCATTTCCAGGCCGCCAAAGGTTTTGCCATGCGAATCGACCACGCCCTGTCCGTCTCGCAGATGACGCGCACCTGGGAGTCCGTCAGAGAGTAGGAATCCCATACCCTTCAATTACTAAGCCATTTTTTAGAAAAATCGATTGGGCAGCCCGCACAAAAATCGCCACTAATGACGCCGCGATGCCGCTCGTCGATTTTTACGTATTCCGAATTTTCAAGCGATAAGTTCAGATGATTTAGATGACGGACTTGAGCCCCGACAAGTGCAGCGCGGACAACCGGAAAATCCTGGGCATCGGAAATGTGGTGGTGAAGCCGATCGGGTCCGACAAGTTCAACGGGGACACGAGCTGTGGGTTTTGGAGCTGGCTCTCTTTCTCTCTTCCTCTCCTCTCTCCTCTTTTCTCTTTCTCTCCTTCTTTCTCTCTCCTCTCTCTCTCTCTCTCTCTCTCTCTCTCTCTCGCTCTCTATTCAACACCCATTTAAGGTACCTAATCCTATTCGACGATATCCTCGTTTTTCTCCAACGTCGTCAACAGCGTATCACTTTCTTCCCCCAGGTAGACAGATTTAGATAAACTTTTTTTTAATACTAATATAATAGTATTCAGGGTAATAATACTAATAATAATATTATATAACAAAATTGCAGGAGCAAGCCGTCTTCGCCGTAGCTTCGTTATACCCCAGAGTGATCGAAAGAGGATGGAGCACACATTTGATGTCGTCATCTTTTAAGGTATCCAGATTTTCATAGTCTTAGACGGCCAAATAGTCCAGGCTAGCTAGCAGCGATTCTTTGAGGAATTTTTAAGATTGGGGCAGGCTAGCATAGGCTTTTTGCGGATCGAGGAATGAAAGGGCAGGCTAGCAGAGATTCTTTGAGGAATTTGAGATTGAGGTAGCTAGCAGAGATTAATTATAGATAGAAAAGGCAGGCTAGCAGAGTTTTTTTTGCGGATTTGTTGAGATTTGAGCAGGCTAGCAGCGATTCTTTACGACAAACACCCCTTGTTTTGCAGCCAATGCTCATGGAGCTGCAGTTCCGCAACAAGTCCGAACGTGCCAAATGGATGGACACCTTCGACAAGGGCATCCAAAAAGCCCCAAAAACTGGTAAGCCGTGCAGCTGCCTCCCGGACTGTCCCCTCCGCCCGACCACCTCCGAACCCCCACGTCACCACGTCAAGCATTTCTGGCAGAGGCTGACGAAGGAGCACAGCCCTGGCTGCGAGTGTGAAGCGAGTCATTTGAAGAAATACCCGATCACCCAAGATTGTCTGACTGTCGATTTTCTGAAATGTCAGCAGCAGGGGGCGGGGCTTCAGCGGCAGAAGTGTATGAGGTTGAAATCGAGAGAATTCGCGCATCCCGATCTGGGTTCGCCGACCTTGGTGAAGACGCCGGAGAAGGAGGGGCCGAGGAATGGGTTCGGGGATATGTTTAGGAGGATGGGGAGGAGGAAGACGAGGGTTGGAGAGGAGGTTAGGCTCGTCGACAGCTTCAGTCTGGATGAGCCGGCCGTGGAGATACATCATTTGTAGTTTGTATTTTAGCGGTTTGTTGTGCATGTCAAGATTCGAAGCTTTCCCAGGCTATATCTTCGCTTTCGTTTCGTCTATTAATGCATCGGAGCGAGCGAAAATGAGTGAAAGAGGCGAGAGCGAGAGATGAGACAGAGAGGCGAGAGAAGGAGAGCAGAGGAGAGAGAAGAAGAGAAAGAGAGATAGAGATAGGAGGAAAGAGAAAGAAGGAGAGAGAGAGAGAGAGAGAGAGAGAGAGAGAGAGAGAGAGTCATAGATGCCTTATCACAGCGAAGATACCTTTAATTGTCCACCCCTGCATCTCCCCCTTTGTTACGTAATTTGTTGCATGCCGTTGTCAATGTTTTTCGGGGCTGGAATTACTGTGATTTTCAAAAATTCATTCTGCTATCATTAAAAAATACCTAGTGTAAAATACAGTAATCCCAGCCCCGTTTTATGCATGATATTGCTTTGATCAAAAAATGACCATTGCCACCTCAATACGGGTCCTAGAAGTCACCAAGGCATACTGTATGAAAATATATATTTCCCTTTGTATGGTATGTCGTAGAAAATTACATGCGGAACCCTTACTAATTTTTGAAAAAGACGAACACAACTAATTACGACATTAAAAGAGCAATAATTTATACAACCTGCTTTAATCATTCGCTTTTTAACTGACGCTACTGGAACTCAGATGTTATTTGTCTTGTCTAACGTTTAAGGAAACTTTTTGAAGCAAACTATACTAAAATCGAAAGTTAAAAGAAACGGTAAAGTTCGGGTGGTCGGGCGGATTTCAATCATTCCAATTAATCAGGTCTTCAACTAATCGCTTAACTGTCTACGTTACAGTCCGGATGCCGCCGCGACGCACCGACGCGCAGACGGCGAAAGAGAGAGAGAAGGAGGAGAAGAGACAGAGAGAAGCAGAGGAGGGATGGGTACGACGGCTCGAGCAGCATTTTGGTAAGTACTATCCTAACCCCGTACACAAAAAACTTCGGCTTAGGATTAAACTTAGGCTGAACTTAGGCTTAGCTTAGGCTTAGTATTAGGTTTGGCTTAGCATAGCTAGGATTAGGCTTGGGCTTTGGCTTAAGCTCAGGCATAGACTTAGACTTCGGCTTAGGTTTAGGCTTAGGCATCGGCTTCGGCTTAGGCTTCGGCTTAGGCTTAAGTTTAGGCTTCGGCTTAGGCGTCGGCGTAGGCTTTGGCGCTTAGGATCGAGACTTAGGTTTAGCGTTCGACTTAGATTAACTAGCAAACGACCTGCTGATGCTTCAAAAGCCCACGTTTTCAGAAGAGCGCAAAGATGCCGAGGGCGCCATTGCTGAATACCTCGACAAGCGAATGGCTTGGTTCGACCGGCTTCGCTCGATCGTGAATGAGATGCCTTTCAAGAACCGGCAGGACATCCCCGATAAGGTGAGCTTTAGTAAAACGAAGCTGATGCTCAGGCGTACCCTCCAAATTCAAGATCACCCTAATCATTCATTCAGGTGAAAGCCGCCGTACGCCAACGATTCCGAGAACTTCGCCAAGCCCGTGTCGAGCCAATCAGCAAATGTAATACTTATATATAATGCTAATATTGAGATTTTAGTGGTGGCAAAGTGTACTGCAGCTCGAGACCAAGATCTCCTTGACTTTTTCGACGATGCCGCCGAGGTAAGCCGACTTTACGTTACGAAATTAAACGCCCCGGCCCTTCAGGTCAATTACGCGCGGCTGCAGGCGGAAAATGATGTAAAAATATAGCTTTAAAAGATTCTATCCAATTTCAAAGCTATAGCAAAGTGTGACCTATCTTCCCCGAATTCTATCTATCTAGCTATCCCCTATCTAGCTAATAACCCCGTAATGCCAAAACTGTTCTATACTTTAGCTATTAACAAAGCAACTATCTTTATGATTTTCAGTATTACAGATTTATGGTGAGAATTTTCAGGTTCAAAACGTCGAGGATGACTCGGGATCAGACTCCTCGGGGAGCGAGAGTAAAAATTTGCCTCGCCGGGTGCAGACATTCCATGGGACGAGCAATCCGCGGAAAGAGAGTGGGTTTTGGCTGATGGTTGTCGGAGACTTAAGCTTAGGCTTATGCAAAGGCTTAGGTTTAGGCTTAGGCTTCGATTAGGCTGTGGCTTAGGCTTTGCAGTTTGGCAATGCTTAGGCTTCGGCTATACAGGCTTTGCTCAGGTATGTGTTTAGCTTAGACCTAGCTTAGGCTGGGCTTAGGCTTAAAGCTAAACTTTTGTATTCCCCTGATTTCTGCGCATAATATCATCCTTACTTTATTTCCAGAGGGCTCCTTCCGACGTCACACAACCGTCCCCAAGATGTTGAGCCTCCACTCGGCCTCCACCTCATCGGCCGGCATGGAGTTGATGCGCAGCCGGGAGGAGGACATTGAAGAGGTCTCTGATGAGGAGCCCTCGACAGTGTCCATACGGTCGGATGGCCCGTCGAGGGCCCGCGGCGATGAGGTGGCCCAGATGACGCAGAGACTTCCGGTTAGTGGCGTTACCTTCCGTTGATCGATACCTATCGACCTGTAATAAGGTCCTTTTTCCAGCTATCGATGAGTCTACGCGCCCGAAAGGCTGCCACCCAAATCATCAAGGAAAACGCCGACCTGCGCCATATCAACAACACCCTTAGACAGGACCTGGCTTTGTAAGTTGAGCGCCAGCCTAGCTTTATTTTTCAAATTCAGGAGCAAAACAGCCCTCTCCTTGTATGAGAAATCGAGGGTAGCGCCGCTGGGGTCAAACGGAAATGGTTGCCCATCGGTGCCGGCTGCGGAAACGCATGAGGTAACCTGGTTTTTACATTGCAAGGCTAATATTTCTAGGCGCTGCGCAAAAAGGAGCAAGAACTTCGAGACGGGGAATCAAAGTTGAATCAGGATCGCGAGGATCTGGAGGCGAAGAAGCAGCAGCTGGAGGTCAGTTCTTCAGCAATAGCTTTTTTCCTCAGATTTTCAGATTTTTAGCAAAAAAAGAATGTTTTTCAGGAACGTCTTCGTGTGAAGGAGGAAGAATTGAATGAGAAATGGAGAACCCTGCTCGAGCGCGAAACGATACTCCACGCTAATCATATGAACAATGATCGCAATTCAACCCCGCCTGCAATGGTTAGTTTTTGGATTATTTAGGCTTGGCTTAGGCTTGGGCTTAGGCTTGGCTTAATCGTGGGCTTAGGCAACCTTTCCTCCAAATCCAACCCTTTCCAGACTCGTCTCATCTCCCCAACATGCGCCGGCCGGAAGGAGCAAGCAGCTGTGTAAGTACCTCCGAAAGTACCGACAAATTAAACCCGTTTCTTTCTAGCCAGGACTCATACTGAAGCTGCAGTTAGGTAGTGTTGATCGTCAGCCATGTCATTGTCCCCCTAACACAGACTTTCGCTTTTAAATTCAATAAAAACAATTCGGCCTTGTTCCTCATCCACGTCGTCGTGATTGGCATAACTTTTGTGGGCGAATCGCCTAACAGAAGGAACCCGAGGAAACCCCGGCTCGGAATTACTGAAAATGCACACAGAAGAATCGGTCATTCTGATCATCACCTCGTTTTCCAAATTTGATAATAATCTTTAAAATTCGAGATATTTATTTTTTAGTGTCAATTTCCGCCCCCGAAAGTGTTTTGCAATTATGCCGTTCCTTGTTGTTCTGAAGTTCTAGTTTATTTTAAGTAGCCTATCTGATAGCGAATTTTTTTTCTAATTCGAATGGTACATTTCTTTAAAGCAGGCTTCGTACTAGACGGCGTCTTACAGCTGTTTGAAGCAGGCTGTTTTTCACCAGTTCCCATACAAAAATCGGGGTCCAGATAGTTTTTCGTTAACGCCAATTTTTCCAGTTTTCGAAAATTTTGAGTTAGAGTTATTCAAAAAAGAAATTTTTCTCAAAACAAGCGGCGGGAAGATCAAAATAACCGAGCTCAAATTTGACGATTTTAACTAAAGGATCGCCTTAAAAGTGGAATATCTCGACTTTTAAAGATCAGTAGCAATCTGTGCAAATTTTCAGCCAGTTCCTAGTCCGGGCTTGTTCGGGCTCCTCTAGTAAGTAAATACTCCACTAAAAAATTACATACACCTTTTCAGCCCGCCGATCTCCCCCGCATTGAAGGTACTGGCCGTCGAGACCAAAAACAAGAAGAAGAAATGATTAAAAAATAATTTTTCCTAAAAATTGTTATCGATTGAATTCCGGTGTCTAAAGTGCTTTTCCTTTCCCCGTATCTAGTGGACCAACCGACCCCATATTGTGGCTGTATAAAGCTGATTATGCCTAGTAAATATTGTGTATGAGAGATTCCCCATTTCCGCCCAAATGACTGACTTTCCTGCGATTCACATTCCTATTTCCCCCCCCCCTCCCATTTCCTTCGCTTTAGCCATTGCCCCCTCTATATTGCTCACCAACCCCCCAAAATTCGAGATTCCAAAATCGCGTCCTTCCCGCAAATTGAAGCCATTTCACTCTCTGGGTATATCCTATTTTTTTCCTATCTTTCCACACCCTTGATATTGTTATTCCCGGCCGTGTTCGATCATCCTGTGCGTCCCCCAACTGTCCAATTCCATAAATCTAGAAGCTTTTGCAATGTTGCGAGCACCGAATAACACAGAATAGCGCGGAACTAAGACTTTTGGATTTACATGCAAGACTACGTCGTAAAGCGTTTTGGACAAATTTTTAGAAAGTGAGAGGTAGGAGAGAGACAGCGAGAGAATGTCGTATTGTCAGCACCCTTCGTTGCATTGTAGCGATTTCAAAGATCGATTTGGCTGCATTTTCGCAGAACTAGCTGTTCGCACTAATAGTTGCGAAATCTACAGGGTGTCCCAAAAAAAAGCACCCCCCTCTAGCTGCGCGCATACGTGTCCGATTCTCGCCGTTCAGGTATCTATCGAAAGCTCTCGAAAAGGCGAGAAAACGAGGAGGGTTCATTTTCTTTATTAGGTATTTTTATTGGCGAATTTCCATGAAAACGTCCATGAAAATCCTCAAAAATCCTCAAAAATCCATGAAAACGGCAGATTTACGCGAGATCCGCATGCTAATTGGGAAATTCCGATTGAAAAGCTACCTGTTTTTTAGAAAAACGCTGAATATTGAACGAATCAGAAGAAATCTTAGAAAATGACGCCCGCTTGTTTTCTCGCCTTTTCGCGGGCTTCCTTCCTGCTAAATGGTATAAAAATAATCCTGCTCTGAGCTTCCCACGGACCGCTAGAGGGGGGTCCTTTTTTGGGACACCCAGTATGCAAAACTACGTCGGAATATACTTCAGAATAATTTCAAGAAAGCGGAATTTAAGAGAGAGAGAGAGAGAGAAGAGAGAGAGAGGCAGGGAGAGAGAGAGAGAGACAGAGAGAAAGGCAGGGAGAGAAAGATATTCCCGTATCATCTTCACCTCTCGTTTCACCATCGGGACTTCAACAGCCGTTTTGAGGCCCCATTCCCAAGAGTCAGTGTTCTCCCTGAATTTTCAGAATCTGCATGCAAAACTATCTCGCAATTTGCTTCAGAATGAAGATTATAGAGCTAGAGAGAACAGAGACAGCGAGAGAAAGATGTTGCCGCATCGTGGACCGGCCTTGTAGGATTCGATTGCTCTGATGGTTGTTTTGGGGTTTGTTGCCCGGAGCAAGCTGTTCTCACTAAGATTTTCGGAATCTAGCTGCAAAACTACGTTGGAATATGCATCGGAATGAATTTCAAAACCTGAGGGAGAAGAGAAAGAGACAGCGAGAGAAAGATGCACCGCCCGTTGCAACGTAGAAACTGCAACGGTGATTTTGGGGCGATTTCCCAGAGCCAGCGGTTCTCACTAAGTTTTTCGGAATCTAGCTGCAAAACTACGTCGAAATATGCTCCGGGATAATTAAAAAATGAGCTTCGAATAAAAAGAAAAGAGAAAACAGCGATTACTGTTACCGAATTGTGAGATCTCTTTTCATAATGCAACCAAAATCCTTTCAAACCAAAAAAAAACAAGTTTATTACACGTATTGTATAATGTGCGGATTGCAGATGCTGACAGGTTATAATGACTAGAATGCTCGGTGAATCGGTGCTTTTCTTGGATGGCCTCCTCGGGGAATTCGAGTTCCCAGATGCGCCTCAGGTGCTTGCCCTTGACGTCGCGGGATGCGCCGAATGCCATCATGCCCTGCAAATGATCGGTTAATGAGGCTGTTGACGAATTTTGGCAATGGAAAAGGCGTCGGCTAAATAAGGCTGAAAAGCACAAATCAAGATCCTAAAGGATATCGATCGAATAAATGATTAAGTTACTTTGATGCTTTGAAGGTCCCGCTTCGTCTTTTCCCTGGTTGCGACGTTGGCTTTCCTCGTAGTGCTTGTTGTCCCGCTCCCATTTCTCAGTGCCAAAGCTCGCTTCCGCCGACTTCCGGAAAATCCTAGTTGTTTCCGAACAGACAGCAAACAGCAAAAACTAAAGAAAATTAAAAAGAAATTAAATCCAGGATCAGAAATCGCGATTTTTCGCGAATCGCTTTTTTGGTCTCGGGGACATTTACATCTAATGACAGACCGACAGTCAGACAAGATATAGTTATTGCAAATAAATACAGGAGTTTCTACTATTCTTAAACGTTCAAAATTACAACTTTTGATCTTAAAAAATACAAAAAAAAGATCAATTTTCGACTAAATTTGACTAAAAATCTATAGTTTTTTATGGTTTTTTGCACTGAATACACACCAAAAACATTGATAACACAATTGTTATTACGTAACTAGGCCTTTCTGGACTACTTTACTTTATCTTCCCCCAGCCGATGGTCCCAAAATTTTTTTCGCTATAACTTTTTTATCTTACATTTATTTGGGGTTTAATTAAAACTTTACGTAAATTCTTTGGTGCGCTATCGTATGGCTTAGCGAAAACCCCGAAAAATGGCTGGAATTGCCGAAAACCCGGGTGAAGTAAAGACTAGCCGAAAAGAGGTTGCACCCCTCCCCCCGTTAGTGCCAAAGAACCAAAAAACTTTGTAGAATGAAAAGTTCAAAAGCTTACCTGTTGTTTGTATGCCTCCCAATCGAGTCTGCGTTTCTCGTCCTAAGGAAAGGTTTTAGTAATAAGTGTAAGAATGCAATTTACCTCGCGGTTGGGGTCCATATTGCTCCATTTCTGGGTGCCAGGCCACCCCTCGGGCACCCGATCAGTCATCAGTAATCTAAATTAAAGGTTTTGATTTGTTTTTGGCTATAAATTGCCCGACAGAGAGCAGAGCGTCCAACAGGCCTGGGGATTTTGGGTTAAAAAAAAGCATTTTTCAATTTTTCGAAATCCCCCTCCACCTACCGTATCTCGGCTGCCCGTTATTCTACCGGGTGGTAAAGTATACCAAAATACTCGCCAGAGCAAGGCGAACATTTTGTTATATTTTACAGACCTGTACGATGACGGGCAGCCGAGTTACAAACGGGGGGGGGGGGGGCGGTAAACTGCAGTCTACCATTTTTTATCTCAAATTGTCTAACGTTCTTATCCTCAACAATAAAAAACAATTTCAAAAGGCAGTAGCTATTAACGTGACGAATTTAAGAAAAAAATTTAAATAGCACCTTAAATAAGAACTTTTTTAGAGAAAATCTAACCGTGAAGGTTAACGTTTTAAACTTTTGTTTTTGGTTCTGAACAGGATGCAAAAGGCTCTTGCAAACAATTTGAAAAGGTGAAATTCTTACTCGTAACAGGCCTTTCTCAGCTCGCGGTTTCTCAGGTACGTTGCGTTGTCCATGTCCGAGCGACCCTAAATGCGGGGTAATGCTACAACTTAGAAACTGACTATATTGCGCTCCAGCATCTTCTCGGCTGCTTCTGTTTCCTTGTCCTTCCAGGATATGAATTAAGAATAAAAAGTGAAGGCGACGGTTCACTTCACTCTTCCTCCCCCAGCCGGTGGTCCCAAAATGTTTTTCGCTATGACTTTTCTATATTACATTTATTTGGGGTTTAATTAAAACTTACGTATATTCTTTGATGCTCTATCGTATGGCTTAGCGAAAACCACGAAAAATGGCTGGAATTGTCGAACATTTTTGGGAGTTTCCCGTTCGGGTCAAGCAAAGGCTAACCGAAAAGGGTCGCCCCCCCGTTAGTGCCAAAGAACCAAAAAAAATTGTTATGATGAAAGTCGTTTCGCACGCTCAGCCTGCGGTCGTTCTAAAGAAAGGTTTTAATATATAAATGTAAGAATTGAACTTACGTCCTGGTTCGGATCGGCCGGCCATCGTGTTGTTGTTGTTTGTTGAAGCGGATCCCCTATAAAGTAATGATCAACAAATTATGCTAAGAAAGAGTGATTGTAATAATACAGATGAAAAAGTTTACATTTTCATCAAAAAGACAAAATATCGATTTTTCAACCCCAATAAATCAGCTATTTCGTCGGAAATAGCACATGTGTTTTGGTAAAAGCCCAGATTTTTCGATCAATAGAGAACGTTTTTTTACATTACGTTTAATCATCCCTGAACCTAAAAACCTTAGAAATATTATTTAAAAAGCTGATTTTAGGTTTTAGGCCAGGATTTAGGTTAAACTAAACGGACTTTTTGGACCTAAAATTATCTAAAATTCTGAATTTCTCAAACATTTTCTAACGGTTTAAGCCAGTTTTCTATTTAAAATGTGACTACTATTGAAAGTTTTAGGACGTTCGGGCGATTAGAAGGAAAAAGTGTTGAACTTAAGCTTCGGCTTAGGCGTACTATTAGGTGGCTTGGTTAGTTTTAGGCTTACGCTCTGGCCTAGGCTTGGGCTTAGGTTAGGCTTAGGCTTGCTTGGCTTAGTCTTAAGCTTAGGCTTAGGTTTAGGCTTAGGGTTAGGCTTACAATTACTTACTTAGATACTTATACTATAATTACTTACTTGTTAGATTAGGTGGCTTAGGCCATGGCTTAGGCCTCGGCCGAGGCGTAGAGGGATAAAGGAAAGGCTTGGACCAGCCGCTTTATATAGACAGGTCCCGTCGGTGGCCTCATCCAGGCCTGGACGGGGGCCGGGCCGGGCCGGCCCGGCCCGGCCCGCGACCGCGATTTTGTCGGCCCGGCCCGGCCCGGCCCGAAGCGATTTTTCTCGGCCCGGGCCCGGCCCGACTTTTAAGGATCAAATACGGGGTTGGCCAAAAAACTCCCGCCAAGCTGGTTTAACATCATTGCAAGGTATTTTTCTGTTAATACGGTATTAGTGGACCATTTGTGCAGCAGTTCTGTTAATAAAATTTAAATTTCAAAGTTATAACAATTTTTAAGAGCTAAATATCGACCGATATCAGGGTAATAATGTTAAATTAAGCCATTTCGAGTTTAAATTCGCCATATTAATATATATTTGGGTCTTAGTTTAGTACTACGATACATACTGATGCATCTAAGGAAAAATCCGGCCGCGCTGACATAAAAATTCAAAAAGCAAAAAAGACGCCGGGCGGGGTCGAACCTGGACCGATTTCCTGGTAGGGACTTAGTGAAGAAAAGGACCAAATTTTTATTGAGGCTGTATAATAACGCCAAATCGACTATTCGTGAGCGAAAATATGCAAAATAAGTCCCAATTTCCCCCCAAAAAAGGTATTTAGACTATGTAAAAAACCCCGGGCCGGCCCGGCCCGGCCCGGCATTTTTCAATTTCTCGGCCCGGCCCGGCCCGGCGAAAAATGCCGATTTTTCTCGGCCCGGGCCGGCCCGCCGTTCGTCCAGGCCTGGCCTCATCTATATTCAGTGTCGCTGTTTGGTAGGCTGTCATGGTCGGGCATTCCGTTTGATCCGTATTCAGTTCAGCCTTTCGGTTGATCGGTATTCAGTCGGGGGGCGCCGGGTTCATTCGATATTCCGGCGGGCTCTTGGATCGCCCCGTTTCTCCGGCCGACAAACATCTTGCAAAATACCGGCTGTATGAGTGGATGGAAATAACACGCCAGCTTCTTCCCACAAAAAGGCGGCAAAACCGACGATTTTTGAGGAAACAACTGTAGCCTATAAGCTCACAAATTCCTAGTAACGTAGTAGTAAGTGTATTAATAGCGCCCTAGTGAAATGTAACTATATTTTAAGGGGAAAAATAATAAAAGACCCTAGAAATTTCTCTGTTGTTGCGATCTTGCTCGAAAAATCTATTTTTTTCAATCAAAATTTTAATTAAATTTAAAAAGTTAGTTTGTTCAAAAAAGTTAAGCTTAGGACACTTCGAATATTTATAATAAAAAGTGGAAAAATGTAATCCTCGGAAAAATTGGTTCTCCCCCCCGATAACGTAAAAGAACCAAAATTGAAGTAAACATTTGAGAATGAGAAGTGCTGACAGGCGATTTCGAGGGTTGGCAGTCGTCTGATCGAAAAACACCTGATCGAAAATCGCCTGATCGAAAATCGCCTGATCGAAAATCGTCTGATCGAAAAGTCGCCTGATCGAAAAATCGCCTGATCGAAAATCGTCTGATCGAAAATCGCCTGATCGAAAAATCGCCTGATCGAAAATCGCCTGATCGAAAATCGCCTGATCGAAAATCGTCTGATCGAAAAGTCGCCTGATCGAAAAGTCGCCTGATCGAAAATCGTCTGATCGAAAATCGCCTGATCGAAAAATCGCCTGATCGAAAATCGTCTGATCGAAAATCGCCTGATCGAAAATCGCCTGATCGAAAATTATCGGGGCTGAAGGACCAAGCCAGGTGAAACAAAATTTTTCTTGCCCCAGCACCTGGAAGTAATTTGTCATACCATGCTTCGTGGTTAGGCTTAGACTTAGGCTTAGGCTTAGGCACCAACAACGCACTCAACCAACACTTTGGCTGCAAGCACCCGTCCATTTAAATTCTTAATTCATTTAAAAAAAATTCTTAAATTCCTCAACTACCTTCCGAGGTTCGAGCTCAAAACCCGGGTCAAACTGAGATAGCTCCGAGAATACGCGCATGCCCCGAAGAAACGCGACCGGACGACGCTCGACGAGCAGCAGAAAATATGCTACAACTTTGATAAGGATTTGCTTTGCTTTGCGATTTTCGATCAGGCGACTTTTCGATCAGACTTTTCGATTTTTCGATCAGCATTTTCGATCAGGCGATTTTTCGATCAGGCGATTTTCGATCAGGCGATTTTCGATCAGTTTATATTTTTTAGAATATCGAGGGAAGCAGAAGCTGAGGGCTTGTGGTGAGAGCATCGTATTTATATTCATTTCGATTGTTTTCGTCGTATTTCCAAGCTCAAGATGGGCACAAATATTTATAAAATTTGTTTTTACTACCCGTGTACCCTTCTTCTACGACGATTACGTCAACAACAAATAGGTCGTCAACACGAATCGAGCGTAGCTTACAAGGAGTCGCTTTTAGGTGCTTTTGGAGTTTCGAGACGGGACCTAGCTAGTTCCATAGAGGAAAAAAATTCTGAGCAACATACGATTTTCAAAAACTGCTAATCGATAAAGGAATTTAAGAAAATTTAATTTAAAGCTCGCGCTTTTTTTCAGTTTTCGGATCCATTACCTCAGTTCACGTCGTTTGCGGGGCCGGGCAAGGCGTCATTCATAACCTTCCGCCAAGGCCTCCATCACAGGTTGCATTGGCTTATTGGTAGCGCGCTTGCATACCAACTTTTTAACATTTTTTTGCCTCGGGTTCGAATCTTCGCGCTGGCTAAACCTTTGCTTTTTGGTTCTCGAGCCCGTTATAGATGCATAAAATTTTAATTAGCAAAAAAGCAAAGAGTCAACGATAAATAAGAATCGAACTTGCGGATAAATTTTTTTTCAATCGAACTAACTAGGTCCCGTCCCGGAACTCCAAAAGCACCTAAAAACGACTCCTTGTTAGGCTTAGAATCAATGAGACGTAGGCTTAGGCTTAGGATTAGGCTAACTAGGGAAGCCAGCATAAACCCGGACTCAGAATTGGCTAAAAATTTGCATACAGCTAAAATCGACCAAGCTGATCATCACATTTATTTATTTATTTATTTGCGCAACGAGGCGCCATTGCACATGCAATGAGTCACAGTATAGGGGAAAGATGTCCCAGAAAATGTGGGGCTTAAAGGAAGGAAGGATTTTGGGGATGAATGGATGGGTGGACGGGAGGTGGGAGGGGCAAAGAGGAAGAGAAAAAAAAAATGTAAAATTTTTGGAGGCTAAAGATGGTGTTGGGGCAGGGGTACTCAGTGAAGTGGTGTGAGAATCGGATGGTAGATATAGACACGGGTCTGTACCCGACACTCAACTCCTACCAAACCGTGCACAATACTGAGGGCGGAGCCGGCTGCGGTTTGGACGTACGCCCGGAGTACGGAACGCTACGTAAGTGCTCGGTGGGAGTGTTTCGGAGTGGTGTCAATCTTGGCCTGTCGATTTCGCTACCAAAAAATGGAGTAAGAGCCCTGTGTGCACCGATCAAGACAACGGCAGAGTATAACAAACAGCATGGCAAAACCAAGAACCCTTGAGGCTACAAGACAGACCAGACGGCAAGCGGCAATCAGCAAACGGCAAGACAAACGACATCGGCAATGTTGTGTACGATCAAATGGGGAACTATGTTTGATAGTTTTCTTTCGACGAGTCGCAGGGCGGTGGTGCTGCCGACGGAGAGGGAGGGTGGTGGTTGGCGGGTCTCGTGGGCGAACCAAAGCTGTGGAGCAGTAGGGAAGGCTGCAGGCAGGTGGAGATGATGGGCGATGACGGCTCGGAGGACTCAAAACTGCAAAAAGAAAGGGCCGCCGGAGCGGATATAGCAAAATAATGTTGTCAGCAGAGAAAATGGAAGGGATAGGAAATTTAGAGCTTGAGAACCCTAGAAAGATCTAGCTTTAACAAATCCTTGCGAAAAGACTTTACATCACGAGAGTAAAGTAGTTTTTGTGGTAATAAATTCATCCAGCGGGCTATTCTAATAGTGAATGAGGTCTTCCTTGCTTCAGTGCGAGCATGGGGGATGTTGAGCAAGAGTTTCTTGTTTCTACCTGTACCGATTCTAAACGTAAAGCACTTTTGCCTGGGGTTGTCCAAATTTGCTACTGATTTTTAAAACTCGTCATAGTGAAGTTTTAGTGTCAATTTTCACCCCCGAGTAAGATTTGCCATGATGTCGTTCTTTTTTGTTTTGAGGTTCTAATTCATTTTAAGCAGCCTATCTGATAGAGAATCTTACAGCTGTTTGAAGCAGGCTGTTTTTCGCTATTTAGTAGATATTAAATAGAGAGAGAGAACTTTTGCATAGTGAGAGCTCCCTTCATAATGTAACCAAAATCCTGTCAAACCAAAAACTTTATTACACGTATCGTATAATGTGCGGATTGCGGATGTTGACAGGTTATAATGACTAGAATGCTCGGAAATCGGGATCAAGGGGTCTTGCACCGGACGGCAGTCCTCGGGTAAAAATGCGGCCGTCTAACGTCTAACGGCGGTAAGACGACTGTCAGGAAAGAAAAAATTTGACTAGGCCACAACATTGCAAACTTTGAAGCGGTATACAAACATGGGATAGACAATTTTGGCAGGGGAAGTGAAGATGGGGCTGATCATTTTCTGATGGCTTAGGGCACCATCGTTCACTGGCCATTTCCGTGTGAGGCGTTGATGGGCTTTTCTTGGATGGCCTCCTCGGGGAATTCGAGTTCCCAGATGCGCTTCAGGTGCTTGCCCTTGACGTCGCGGGATGCGCCGAATGCCGTCATGCCCTGGAAATGATCGGTTAATGAAGCTGTTGACGAATTTTGACAATAGAAAAGACGTCGGGTGAACTGCAGGCGATCCCTTAGCCGTTCTCAACCGACTGGAACTCGGCTACCTTTGAACCTACAGGGCTGTAAAGTATGTCAAATACTCATCAGACCAAGACGAAGATTTTGGTATATTTTACACACTTGTACGATAGAGGGCAGCCGAGGTACAGGACTAATAGGCTGAACCCCAGATGGTCATCCATCCCAGCCGATACAAACCGGCTGTATCTCGGCTACCCACGATCCTACCGGGCTATGAGATATACCAAAATACTCCCCAGACCAAGACGAGCATTTTGGTATACTTTGCATCCCGGTACGAGAACGGGCAGTCGAGATACAAAGATGAGGCCGGCTGGGGACCTTCTGCAGTCTTACCAAGTCTACTTAAAGAGATGAGGACGGCATCTGTTGAACCCCCCTGGGGGAGGGGGGGTTCAACAGATGGGGCGACGAGAGGGCGCACAGGGGAGAGGCGTAGAGACATTTTCTTTCCCGCGCGTAATCGATTGACTCATGCCGCCCCTATCCCTTTAATGAGCTATAACTTCTTGAAAATAGCTATTATGTAAATTTAGACACCTGATTCGGGATCAGCTTAAAATTCTGCATCAGATAGGCTTGATTTTAGCTTCTGGCTTAGCTTGCTTTGTTTCCGCCAAAAGCCATTTCTAATATTGTCTAGGACCAGTTTCTCCTTGTTACCCCAGCAATTTACCCCCAGATTTCCGTCGCGTATTATTGCAATCGTCCGTTTTTTGCACTTTACATCTAGGCGACCCTGGCCACTGCGAGGGGCACACGCCGTGTAAAAAACGATGGTGGGGGACCCGCGGGCAAACACGGTCGTCGGGAGGTCTCACAAATCCGGGATAGACCTATGTACAGAGACGGCCGTCTCTTTACTATGTCCCGATATATGTTTGTAGAGAAGAGAGGGAGAGAGGTATGGACCGGGGCTGCTAATCGCTCTTCGCTAGGTAATGTAATCCAGCGGACAAACGCTCAATTTGCTACTACAACCAAATTCTTTTCTTAGGAGTCGGGAAAGAGATTTAGCGAAAACGGAGGTATAGTTCTAGACCAAATTTTAAAGCTTAATTTTTGATAGCTACCCTAACTTAGGGATCTTTAGAGAAAATTGTTATCATGCACTTTTAACGCGTGTTGATTAATTTGTGCATAAAAAATTAGTTGTCTTTATCCCAAAAAAGCTATTGGTTTTTTACGGTTGCTCAAGATATGCGTGAAAACGGCTAAAATCCCCGATTATAGTTCCGGTACGCTTTGGCGATGTACCAATACAAATGACGCTCTCCTAAAGTGCGTCCCCCTTTCTCGCCGCAAAAGCTATCTATGCCAAAAAAGCGTTTCCTTAGGATTTCCAGCATCAGTTTATTTCATTAAACCAATCAAAATGCTGGAAAAAGTCAAATGAGCAAATCTTAAACTGCAAATGCAAAAATACCTTTCATGAACGGAGTTATTTGCAAGAAACCGAATAAACAAAACACACCTATTTACGGTGATATGTAATTACGAACTCTACGTACGTTTGATCCGTAACTACTAGAAGGGGACTTATACTCTGGTTTTAGCGTAATTAAACGGCTAAAGTCCAATTTACCCCTCGTTTTTACCTTAATTAGCATTCGCAGGTTTAGGCTTAAGTTTAGGCTTATGCTTAGCACTAGGTTACCTCTTGCGTAGCTTAAACCTAGGCTTACCCTGACTCTAACTTAAAATGCTTGTTTTTAAAAACCCTCCTCCCATTCTCACCTCCCTGATTATGATCGATATCCGTGACCACTTGAGAAGGGGGGAAAGGGGACGTGGCCCTCAAGCCTTCAGGGATCTACCCCCGGCTTCAACAGTCGTTGTTTGCCCCCTTTCCGTCCCCCCTCAGGAGACCCGTCATCCCGAATGGCCCCCCGAAGCGACAAACATCTAGCCTCCCCTCTCTCATCCAGGCTTTTCGCCCGGATTCGAAATAGCAACATGAGGGGAACCATTGATTAGGGGGTGGTTGATCAGCTACAATTCAGTGGGCGGCAAGGGAGAAGCGGAAGCAGCTAGCCGAAGCTCATTTTTGAAGGTGCAAAAAATCCAACCGATTTAGACCGAGCTGGCACCTATCTAGACATTTTGACGAAGACAACGACATAGACCAACAAAAACGGGAGGGTGACCATTGCGCGCAAGCATTTGCGCCATCGACACTTGCGCTTATGCAAATGCGCCTATGCCCATATGCGCATACGACATTTGCGCCAACGACATTTGCGCGCAACGACAATTGCGCCTAACGACAATTAGCAAGGTTTGGATTAGCGAAACAAATTTTTAAAAGCATAGAAACCTAGAAGAACACCCATTTTATGCGTTGGCATTACAAACAATTACAAACATTGTAACCATTACAAACAATTGTCGTTAGGCGCAATTGTCGTTAGGCGCAAATGTCGTTGCGCGCAAATGTCATAGGCGCAAATGTCGTATGCGCAATGGTCTCGGCGCAATTGCATGAGCGCAAATGTCGTTAGGCGCAAATGCTTTCGCGCAATGGTCACCCTCCCACAAAAACACCCCACAAAAATTGACCTTCTGCGACTCGAACTGGTTGGAACCGCTCTGAAGCCGGATGACCGGGTCGTTCTTCTCCGGCTCGACAAACCATTGGCGCTCGATTCCCTCGTCGGCCATCTCGACCTTGGTGGCTGTGTTGCGCGGCATGCCGAAACCCGTTTTGCCCTGGACACAACGTTCAACGACCATTCAACGTTCAAGCAAATTTGTCACTAAGGAATTATTAAAAAGAGCTCGACTTTACTTTACCCCCCCCCCTCCCCGCCGGAAGTTCCGAAAATTTTTCGACAAGGCCGCTATTTTATCGGGTTTTTTGATATGTTATTCGATATAGCATCAAAAAATCTACTAAACTTTTTAATAACAACCGAAAATTATGTAATATAAAAAGTTATAGCGAAAACTTTTGGGGACTTCCGGCTGGGGGGAGGGGGGTGCAGGAGTAACGTCTTACCTTAAAAAGTGCTATACGGTTAGGCTACGGTGAACAACACCCAAAACACAATGGCACACCTTCTGGGAGTCGAACTGGTTGGTGCCGGACTGCAGCCGGACGACCGGGTCATTCCGGAGCGGGTGCACGATCCAGCGGCGGTCGGCCTCGCCGAACTCGATCTTGGTCTGTGTGTTGCGCGGCATGCCGAAGCCCGTCTTGCCCTGGAAGAGGACGGGACTGTACGATGGACACTACGACATTGGACAATCGACAAAAAGGCAAACACGACACCCGAGATACCTTAAAAACCTCATAAGTCCGTAAGACTCCAGTTGACCCCCCAGCCGCCGCCCCCAAACTTTTGTATCTCAGCTTCCCTTTATCGTACTGGTATGTAAAGTATACCAAAATGTTCGTCTTGGTCTGGCGAGTATTTTGGTATATCTTACAACCCTGTAGGTTAAAAAGTAGCCGAGATGCGTTAGGTTTATAGCGGCCAAGGGGTCATCTGGAGTTCAGCCTATTAGTCCTGCCAAAACCCCCATCTCAACACCCCCGATGCACACCTTCTGCGAGTCAAACTGGTTGGTGCCGGACTGCAGCCGGACGACGGGATCGTTCTTCGTCTCTTCCACAGCCCACTTCTTGTCCGCCTCGCTCCAGACGACCTTTGTGGCGGTGTTGCGCGGCGTGCCGAAGCCGGTCTTGCCCTGCAGCCCGCGTGGTTAGATGGGAAATCGATAAACAAAAAACGCGCTTATGCTAAGTTTACAAGTCTACCAAAAAAAGGAGAGAAAGCTTGTGTTAGCGCGGGTTGTTAATGTTGCTAAATATTTTCCGGAGGACGCGAGTCAGCTTTAAAATACTAACAATAGTACCATTTAAATCTTGTAATTTTCATATTTTTTTAAAAGCGAGATTTTCTATATCCGAGATTGCCGTTAATTTTCTATACCGGCTCACCTTTTGTGAATCGAACTGGTTGGTTCCTGACTGCAGTGGCACAAGCGCATCGGTTTGGCGAAGTTGAGCCAGCGTGAATTTTCCGTTTCTAAGACGAAAATACTTTAGATAGTTAACTACGCATTGAAACTAAAATTATCAGCAATTTTCCGTTTCTAAAAAAAATTAATATAGCTACAAATTAATTTTAAAATTATAAAAGGTTATTTCGCATTATCGGGAGAAGAAAAATTTTTCTATTAAGCTAGAAATGTCTAGTAACTTAATCGGAAGTATTTTGAGAATGTTTTAGTAAACTAAAACCATATTTTCACTAGAAAAACTATTCAAACTATTTCATTTTACAACGTTTTTCATTTAAATTTTAAAATTTTTGGCCAAAAACATATTTTCTGTATTTTATATAACATTTTGTAAAGTTTATGGATAGTAAAAAACAGTTTAGTAACACGTTTGCTATTTACATTTCAAAATTAAAAACAATTGCTAAGAAAAAAGTTAAGTTAAGTTTAAAAACTTCGCTCCTCACCTCGTCCTCCTCTGATCGCCCTGTGTCGTCTCCGGCTTCACCACGGCAATCTTCAGCGGCTCTAAAACACAGCAATATACCGTATCAACAAGAAAAGCCGGACTTACGCTGCGACATTTGTGCATGTATATATTTATCTGGGGTGTGTCGCGCCGCGCATATGCCGTTATTGCCGTTTTCCCGGCGGCGCTTTTTGTAGTGTTTGTTGAGGACGGAAATTGGGGGGCTTAATCCCGGGGGCAATATTTGCCACACACCACCCCGAAGCACCCCTCCCGCCATAACGATATGCAAACAAAAATGCGGCTTTCTCGAGAAGCTGCCGCGAGTTGCGAATTATTATTGCTCACCGGCATGGGCTGGCGCGGCGTTGTCTGCTGCTGGGGCGGGCATCTTTCTATCTGAATCAGGCGCATTTTTTACCATAAATTTGAGATTGAGTGAATTGATTGAGTGAATAATGATTGAGGAATTGAAAAGATTAAGAAAATTAAAAACTTCGCCTTGTAAGTTGCGTCGCGGTCACCGAATTTTACTTGGGGGGAGGCTTAGGCTGAGGCTTAGGTTTAGCCTTGGGTTTAAGCTTGCGCTTGGGCTTAGGTTTAAGCTAGGCGTGTGATTAAGCTTAGGCTTAGGCTTATGCTTAGCCTTAGGAGCTTAGACTAAGACTGAGGCTGCGGATTAGATTTGGCTTTAGCTTGGGCGTCAGCTTGGGCTTCGTATGAGACTTATGTCAGGCTTAGGCTTCGGGAAGCCTAGGAAATTCGGAAAATGGATGAAAGATTTCCTCCCTAAGACCCACTGCATTACTACGTATAAACCTTTTTACGTGGCGAGTTTCAAGAAGAGAGAGAGAGAGAGAGAGAGAGAGAGAGAGAGAGAGAGAGAGAGAGACGAAATCGTCATTCTATAGGTCAAACTCCCAGTTCTTGCGTTTTAAGGATGAGCTACTTCAGTTACTGTAAAAAAGCAAAAAAAGGAGAAGCGAAAATACGGAAAACCGTTCCTAGTGTATTTCCCAGCGAAATCGCTATATAGGATTTGCGGATGATGGAGAAGGGATGAGCGGCGTTCCCGAAAAATGGATTGATCAGCCCCGTGAGAGTGAAATGAGAGGTAGGGCCCCCTAGAGGAGGCCAGGGGGAGGGCCCAGGGTGTGGATGTGAAAAGAAATGGGGGGAGGCAAGGAGCTCTCGATCAGCGGATGCCTCAGACACACACACAAGCCCCCAGCCACCATCCCCCCGTCAACTGTCCTCCTCGGCCACAAACAGAGCAGCAGAAGCAGCAGCCAGTGTTCCCCCGCCACTCGATTCACGCCCACATCCCCCCTCTCTCTCTCTCTTGCACGTCTCTCGCAAATCCGCCTACACCCCTGACTCATCAAAAACGATTATCATTAGGGAATCCGGGGCGAGACGAGTGAAAATCACGACAGAACGAAATTTTGACAGCGGAAACGCCGAAACGCCATATCGACAGGCCAACAGCGAGCGGAAGCGGATTTGCGAGAGAAGTGCAAGAGAGAGGAATAATACCGACAATCCAGAATATCGACAGACCAAAATCCCGACAGTGAAAATGCTGACATTTTAGCAACAGGCCAAAATATCGACATCGAAAATGCCGACTATCCAAAATTCCGAAAGTCCAAAATATCGGCAGCTGATCTGGTGGGATCATAAGTGCCAGAATCCCGACAGGCCAAAATCCCGACAGACCCAAGCAAGTACCTGGACAGCGACATCTCGGCAGGGAAAATGCCGACAAGCCAAACTCTAGAGAGAAAAAATCCGACATGCTAGATCAAACAGAAATCTCGACAGGGAAAATGCCGACAATCTGGAATCTTGACAGGCCAAGACCCCGATAGCTGATATGGCGGCATCCAAAACGCCGAAATCTCGACTGCCAAATGCCGACGGGAAGACCGACAGTTCGAAAGACGGAAATCCCGACATGACACCTGGAAAGATTTTTACCGCTTAGGCTTAGGCTTATCTTAGGCTTGGCTTGGCTTTAGCTGAGGCTTAGGCTTAGGATTTTCACCGATCCTCCATTTCCCGCTCAAATTTATCCCCAACAAATTTCTGGTCCCTTAGGGCTAATAATGGCCCCTGGCCAACAATTCGGCACCTGTTAGCGCGCGCGGTTGCCAGGCTGCCCTCGGGTATTCTATTGTTTAGACGAGGGCATCTGCAACCCGTCACACTCTGCTGGTCCTGAAATCTGGCGCTTATTTACAGCCGCTACGGTTTTATTCATTAAATTTGTCATCAGAATTACTATCTCCCATCTCTTTTCGTTCCGTGCCCCTAAATGGGCAACAAAAAGTCGAAAGACCAGGAAGATAAAGCATGTAAGTTCTAGAAAAAACAACGTATATTTCCAATCAATTACAGTATCGCCATATAGCAGCTGGGGCCACTCGCTGGACGATTTGCTGTGCGGGGATGGCAAAATTTGTGATGGTACGTATGCTTACTGTAAAGTGTTTTACTCA
Organism: Mesorhabditis sp. LJ9110; assembly: GCA_038088335.1. Taxonomy (NCBI): domain Eukaryota; kingdom Metazoa; phylum Nematoda; class Chromadorea; order Rhabditida; family Rhabditidae; genus Mesorhabditis; species Mesorhabditis sp. LJ9110. The sequence goes on along the minus strand of JBBGBA010000237.1, from coordinate 94,272 downwards.
ACTTGGGGTTTCGTTTTGGGACCAAGTGCACATCTTGTGCGGAATTTTTCGCTGATCCAGAACCCGATTTCCAAATTTGCTGCGGAGTTCCATTTAAAAAGTTAATCCGTATTTAAGTAAAAAAAAAGTTGTTAAAATCATGATTTGTGGTAAAATTTCATTTTTTGGCGATTGTCTCCATTAGAATTGGCTGGTTAAGCGCTTTACAGTCTAAAATATGATTTTACGAGGCAAAACATAATTTTTATGCAAAAAGTTAGCAAGAAACACGCAAAGCAAGGGGTAAAACTGCAAAGCCTAATCACAAAAAAGTACCAGATTTTTCGGTACGTTGGTCTCAAAGGACGGTTCGTAGAACATTTTAACATATTTGGTTTTTCAATTTTTCTATGAAACTTTCAAGATAAAGCGTGATTTATAGCAAAAATTGGGGCATTTAAGAGAGTACAAATTACACCGTTCGTGGACGGTTCCGGGTGCATAGGGGCACCGCGTACCGCTTTTCCTAGCCATGCCTTTTGTTTAGGAATGGAATTGCGTGGTACGTGCGCAGGTCGTAAAATAACAACATAGATACTTTTAGATCGTTGGACGCCGATTTCGCTGAGGTCAGGCGAACTATCGCCAAATCTTCAGCGCCGATCAACGAGTCGCCATACCGAAGGCCGTCGACACAGTATGCAAAATTCCCTTCTTGAAGTTTTCGCTACTATTTATGCTCTTAATAAAGTTCCGTACATTTCAGGCTACGCATTCGATGACCTATCGCTTGAAGATCGACCCCGCACCACCACGAGGGCACGTCGGCGATCGGAGGCGACTACACGACGCACCAGTAGACGCAATGGATCGGTGATCAAGGTAAAGAATCTATCAGGTATCTATAAAAAATCTATAAAAGCCGCTGCTAATTCCCGTTTACCATTTCGATGCAACGGGCCAACTTTTCAGGTACAACCACTACCGCATTCGGCCGGAAATCTCCCGCGACGGGACTGGGAGTACGGATACGGTATAAAATTTCATTAAATTTTAAATTCTAGATTATACTGTAGTTTTCTATGCTATTTCATGATATCGTAAACATAAGCTCTATAAAAACCCCTAGATGAAGCCGAATCCATCAGGCCGATCTCCGCTGATGAGTTCGTGGCCCCGGTGCATGTACCAGGACGACATCCAACATACGGTTCGTGTAGTAATAAACTTTTAGTCCCATAAAAAAGCTAAAGATATTCATAAAAACTTTTACAGGCGGTGCGAAACGCAAGGCAACAAAAAAGCGCGTGAAGAAGCCGGCGAAAGGAGGCACGTTTAGGAAGAAGAAGGCTTCGAAAAAACGGGTGAAACCGCGGGCGGATGAATGGAATGGTATCCCAAAAAGCTTTCAATTAAATTTTCTCTAGATCCGGTCCCAAGCTACATCTCCGCACCATCGGTTTCCACACAACCCATCCAGATTTTTATCGATACAGCGCGTGGAACGGTGAAAACGAATCAGGGTAAGTTATTTTGAAAAATACGTCTACATTGAAAGCAACAAATTACTAATAAGCTTTATCTTTCAGCTCCGGGGGCTGTGGAAGTGGTTCGGGATGGGGTACGAGGTGGAAATATTGGTATGCACTTGCCAGGTTGCTCAAAATTCCGCTTTGCTAATTTTTCTAATTTTGGGTTCCAGGTCAGCGCAGCTACAACGATTTGCGACGTCACCGAACAGTACCGCTCGGGCAGCGCGGTCGTTCGCTTGATCGAAATGCGCAGGAGGCGCGAGCAAGAAAAGGTATGTGCGAATCGTGAAAAATTTTATAACCTAAACTACAGTAACTACTGAAAACTAGAAACAAACTGTTAAAGGCTCGGTAACCCATTAATCTTCTTCGGGCATAAATCTTCCCAAAAACGAGTTTTTAGCCTAGGACTAACGAAGCTCACTAAAACAATAATTTAGAAATATCGCCAGCTTTCCGTTCACCACCTCCTGGAGCCACAGATTCATCAAGCTCCGGCTCGACAGGCCGTCGCATAGTTCCGCCAAAACGATCCGGCGACGCGGTATGGACACTTCTTCCAACAGCTTAGCGTTGGTAAATACTTTCAGGCGCCACCAGCGCCCTTCCGTGTCCTACACGCCCCTGATGATCTTCTGGCCGTTCGCCGGCTTCCCACTGCCGATGTCTTCAATCTCTCCGTATCCAGATGATGTTCCGCTTGTCATATCTTTGCCGGGAAATAAACGGGTCCTAGTTTCGTGGATTCTGTGTTTAAAACAAGGTAAAATCATGGAAGATTTATTGACACCCGCAAAAGCCTAGTGATTAATAACACACAAAAAAAACACAGCAGATCGAGATGTTAGAAATGTAGCTGGGGAATTCGTATTCATGCAGTGCAGGGCGGCGACGAAGGGTAGAACAGCTAAACGGCGGCCGCCTCATCCTCATCCTCGTTGTTCTGGCTCGGAGCACTAAACGGAGCATGAGACCAGCTTGGGAATCCCTACCGACAGAAATCGGAATCCAGACGAGTGATCGTGGGCAGAGTGCGGATCACGCGCGGGCGGTAGTCCTGAAAAAGCAAACTGAAGATTTGGAAAGGAAAATAATTTACCTCGTTCTCGGAGAATGGGTTGTTCTCCAAGTAGACGAGGTCAATCTTGGGGAGCAACACCAATTCCTCGTCGACCACCGACCAGTCGGGGAGCTGAATCAACAGGGGTGAAAATCAAGGGAACTGTACCTTGTTTTGCTTGGCCCAAAAATCGGTGAGGTTCTGGAGGTGGCTGAACCCGCGGGCCTCCTCGAGACTAAACAGGGTGCGTAAAACATTTTCAGCAGCTACAAAAACAGCAAATCTAGACAAAATAAACAATAAAAGTACCGGTTGTGGTTGAGGTCAAGGATTTGCAAGTCGCGCAGGCCGGTGATCCCTTCGATACGCTGGATTCCGTTCTGCGCCAGGTAGAGCTCCTTCAGATGCGGCAGCTCGTCGAGCCCCTAAAGCACAACGAATTATCTCTAAGAAAATGCAGCAAATCACCTCCATCTTGGTCAAAATATTGGCCGGCAGCGACAGCACGTCGAGGTAGAGCAGATGGCCGACGTTCTCGATCTTGCGAATCTGGTTGGCGCCGAGGAACAGCCGGCGGAGATTGATGTTGTTCTCCAAATTCTCGATCTTCTTGATGCGGTTGTCGCCCAGCTCGAGGTATTCCAGCGCCTTGCACTGAAAGAAACGTTTTAACCCGAAAGTCTAGACGCCAAACGTTTTCCAGCCCTTCAATCTTCTCGAGCTTGTTGTGCACCAGGAAGAGCGTCTCCAGGTTGACCAGCGTGGACAGGCCTAACAGTGAGCGTAAAACAGAAAGCCAAGAGTAACCTTCAAGCTTTTGGATGCGATTGAAAGAGAGGTCGAGCTCGACGAGATTCACAAGCGTCTCCAGACCCTCGATCTTTTCGATCTAAAACGATAAATATTATTGGAATAAGAATGAAAAAGAAATACAAGAAAAACAAATCTGTCTAAATTTACCTGATTGTCATAGAGGTCGAGCTTGGTGAGCGTGGTCAAATTGCTGAGCCCCTCGATCTTCTTGATCAAATTCCAGCGCAGGCAAAAGAAACTGATCTGAAAGGAAAGGTTAATAAAAGCTCAGTGAATCTGCGTGCCTTCTTCAAAAAGTCGAAGTCCTCAATCTTCTTGATACGGCAACGGGTCAAATCCAGCTCCTCGACATCTGGCGAAACCTAATCATAGATAATAACTAGAGTTATAAAGCTAAAAAGTTACCTCGATGACCTCGGGCTCCTCACCGTCGTCGAGGATTGGAAGCTCGTTGTGCAACACCGCGGCGGCCATCTTGCAGAAAGAAACTCCTCGTAATACGGAGAATATGAGCGATTCATTTTCCTTCAGGCAGTAGGCGGAAATGCTAAATATCTAGGATTTAAATGATAATTTAAAGTGTTTATGGTAATGGATTGCTCTTCAAATTCGGGGACCATGACATTTCCGCCAACGACAATTCCGCCAACGGCCAAAATGCTTGTAAAATGCGCTGTTTCATGCGTGTAACAATCCTAACTATTTTTTTTCTCGCCCGGATCTAGCTATTACAGAAGAAATAACAAACGTATGATGGCTTTTTCTTTAAAATCGGATTTTGCGCTTGAAAAGGTAAAACACGCGATATGATGCCCAAACAACCCTCCCGCATCGTAATTTCTTCTCTACTAGCATGTACTTACGTTGATTGAATTTATTAATGCCAAAAACACAAAGAAAATCTTTAATTTGGAAAGTTTTGTGTGTTTTTGGCCTCAAATTGGCGGAAATGTCGCTGGCGGAAATGTCATGGTGCCCAAATTCGAGCTTGATCTTTCCGCTCTCCGCCCCGCTCTTTCCGCTTGATGACGAAATGACGAAGAATCGTAATGTGTTTCGAAACGTACTATTTTGTGACCTTGAAAATATTTTTTTATCATTCATATTTTTATCGTTTTTAGTTATTTTGTCGGCAGGCAAAACATTTATTTGTAACAAGCTAGGGTTTTACGATTTCGGTTCGTGAAGGCTCGTCAAAAACAGCAAAAAATGTTTCGAAACGTATCCTTTTTATATCGGGGAGTTCTCAATCGAGATACCTCGTTATCCTACTATATATAAAAATCCTACTATATATAAAAAAATAGTGTTTGTGTGTGTGTGTGTGCCACTTTGCATGCACTTCCGTCATTATGTTCCAGTCGTATCTCGATAAGGGAGGAAGTTACGGGTATGTTTGATACGCCAAAAGGTGCGTAATGGTCATGACACGACTGCACACATATCAGATTTTACAAAAAGTGCTATTTTCGACATTAAAATTAAGTTTTTATGAAAATTCGGGTCTCCCTCTTTGTTAGGAAACAATTTGCATGCGCCGGAAGTGGCGAAAGCATATATTAAGGGACAGAAGGGGGTGTTTTTCATTTTTCGCAATGGGCATTCGTGAACAAAAATTTGCAAAGTGCAGAATATCTACGGATCAGACGGGCCAGGGTTGAAAAGTCGCGAAGCGGCTTTTCAACCCTGGTTAAAATCTATACAGGGTGTCCCAAAAAAAACGAACCATCTGGCATTTCGCCGTGTTACATCCAATCGGTCCCAAATTTGGACCAGAGATGTGTCAGACCCTAAATAACAACAATCCTGACTTATAGCCCCGTAGCTACAGTCGTTCTCGAGTTATGCCAAAAACAAACTTTGTTTTCCATTTTTCAGGGTTTTCGTGGAATTAGACCCCCTAGACCATAAGTCAAAATCATCCGGTAGGCCGGTAAGAAATTTTTTCCAGAGTAAAATAATTAAATAAGCTTTGATTTAAGCGATTTTTACAACGCAAAATTACCCAAGTTCTTAAGCGAAATTAGGGATTCGTAGCCGGAAGTCGATGCAAATCGATGTAAAGTCCAAAAAGATAGCCGAAAAAACTGTTCAGAATTCTCTGAAAAACAGTATTTCCGTTATAACTCGAGAACGACTGTAGCTACGGGGCTAAAAGTCAGGATTGTTGTTATTTAGGGTATGATACATCTCTGGTCCAAATTTGGGACCGATTGGATGTAACACGGCGAAATGCCAGATGGTTCGTTTTTTTTGGGACACACTGTAAATGGAGGAAACGAAACGTTTAAATTTCGATCTTCCCAATTTCCGGTTCGCGAAGATTTAGCCAAAAAAGCGCAACGTGTTTTCAAAAGGGCAATTTTTAGGTGCAGAAAATTCAGTTTTATGACAGGCAAAACAATTTATTTCTAACAAGCTAATTATTACCATGAATATGTGTGCGCGGGGGAAAACAACACGAAACGTTGACAGCGAAATGAGTGGATGTCTCGTCATTCAGTTGGGGGGAGGGCGTTTCCCAGTTGAGAAACGAGTATACAGGCAACCAGTATGTCCGATAGATATGGGCGCTACAAATTTTTTCAAGTTAAATTTTGGGTCACTGTGACTAACAAGTGAGCTGATGGAGGGTGGGAAATAAAACTCGGGTTTTTAGAGATATTTTTTTCAGTCAGAAACGCAGCTACCGGCCGCACTGAAGCACCGGGGAGGGAAACAAACAGCATTGGTTTTTTCAAGTATTTCTCGCGAAAGGCATTTTATAGTTTCATAGGAAATAGGAAATAAATGGGATTATAGCCCTCGGAAGGCGCGCTCGTTGAGCAGGTCGGCCAGCTCGGCAATTCGTTCTCGCAGCTCGATCTCGTCCCGTTGTGCGTTTTCCAAGGCTTCTTCGACTGCATCCTCGTCGACTAGTACTATCTGAAAGGTTTAGGTTGTATTTTGTAGTTGTTATATCGTTTTTTTTTATGGTTTGATGCTAGAACTGCCTTTTTTCATGTTGTTTTAGAGCTAAAAACTGTTTTTATTGATTTTTTTTGCATTTTTGGTTCCGAAATTGCTGTTCCGTTGCAGCGGGCTGATTGGCTTTTAACTAGCCCATTCAATTAAGTCCCCCCGTCTTTCGTTAGCGAGTTTAAAGGCCAGAGTTCATCCCCATTCTCTCACAAAGAGTCGTTTTAAGGCGTTTTTCGAGTTTTGAAACGTGAAAATGGCTCATGTGATAGAGCTTGAAATTCTGTACAACTTCTAGCTTTGAAAAATTTCTTAAAACGGCTACGATTTTGGAGAAAAATTGATTTTAAGCAGACTATCGAAAAACTATGTAAAATTCTATAAAAATGGTTTATATTTTTTTAGAGAATCGGAAAAATTTGGTCTGCGCCGCTAGGAGTCCAGAACCGATAATTTGAAGCTCTCTCAAATGAGGCTTGTAGTGCGTATTGCAAAGCTCATTCTCCTCACCTGAGGCTCGAGCGGCAACTCCTGATCGTCGTCCACCTCAACGGGAATTGCTCTTCGATCCCGTGGGAATGGTTCTACAATCTCGTCCTCATCATCGTCGCCTTCCACTGCCCATTCCTCGACGGGAACCAGCATTCCTCCGGGCACTCGCACCACTTCGTAGCCCTCATCTTCGGCGGGGGCGTTGTACGCGTCGAGCTGGTGCTGAACGTACTCGCCGAGCAGCTCGAGGTCGTCGTTGCTCAGGCCTAGAATTTGGTTTTTGCTTTTTGGCTTTTTAAAGATTCGTTTTTCGTTTTTTAGAACAGCGGAAGTTTTTCTGGACAGTTTTTAATACTTCTAAAGGCTTTAAAACACACAAAATATCGGTTTTCTATCAAAATAGTTTCTAAGTTTTTGCTACTTCTGAATTATAGAAAAAACTTACCCCCCGATATTGCCAAAGCTCCGAAGCGTTTCTCTAATAACTTAACTTCTGTTTTTCAGCTGAATTTTCCTAGGAATTCAATTTTCACTAAAAAATACAACAACTTTTTTTCGATCTTTCCGTTTTGGGGTTTCGTGAACAGAGCGCTTTTTTTTCGGGACAGAAAAGAGGAGAAGTGTGTGTCTCTCCGGGCCGAGGGCTCTCAATTAGGGCCACAAATTGGCCCCAAGCGCTCCCGGGCGGATGGATGGACACTGCCCGCTTCCCGGTCCCTTTAATCAAAAATGCAATATATGAGCGGCCGCGAGGCTGGGAGAGCATTTCAATCTATCGCGATATTAGGCTGGGAGCGGAAAGAGAAAAAGAAAATATGGACATACGAAAAAGTTTAGGGTTACGGTGCCCGAAAGCGCTTGAAGTTTTAAGGAGCACGGAAGGCATGACTAGAAAATTCCTTCGGGTTTGCCTTCCTCGGCCCCTTAAATGGACCCACACGCAAATCAAAGAGCAGTCCATCTCTCTCTCTCTCTCTCTCTCTCTCTCTCTCTCGCTCTCTCTCTCTCTCCCGCTATCTATCTCCTCCTCTCTCTCTCTCTCTCTCTCTCTCTCTCTCTCTCTTTCTCTATCGCCTAACCCAAAATTAGACTGCTGCTGTACGAATCGTGCGCTTCGTTCCCAAAAACCCCGCCATACAATTTCCCATCTTTTTTCCCAGTTGACAAGCATCAACCGAGGTCTGCAGGGCGAGGGGCCTAATTTGCCCCCGAATGCCCCATCCCTTCTCTAATCGAGTGCTTCTACTGCACACTCCGCATTACTGAACATCTGCCAGGAATAGGATTCCGGAGAACTCAAAAACACCGAGTACGGCTATGGTTAAGTAAGCGGCGGTTTAAGTTCTGCGGTGTTGTTTGATGTTTTAAAAAACGGTTCGGCTGGTTTGCTTTGGTCCTCTATATGCAAAAACGCACCGGCAAGCTGCGCCTCGAGGTCGCCGTCAAGTTCGGCGCGGTCCTCTTCGATGGGCACTTCCTGAAAATATTGAAAATGTTTAAAATAATTTGAGCGTATTATAAGTTCGGTAAAAACGTGCTATTACGCTTCATTCGCTTTTCTAGCGCTGTTAAAACCCGATTTTCCCGTTTTTTTTCTCAGTCCACTCAGTTTTCCACCGCCGGAAACAAAAATCTTTGCTTTTGCATTATCGGGGGATCTAGCATTTAACGTTAGGTATGTATGAATTCAATGTTAAGGCAAGGTAATTTCTCCCTAAAGATCGGAAATCTATCTAAAAATCTGCCGAAAAAGTGTAGATTAAGCGAAAATTTAGAACCTCAATGATCACCGCTCGCTTCACCCGCTTCCGCTTCGTCTCCTGGCCGGTCGGGCGAACAGCTAAAAGCCGCAAATTAGCATCGTTTAAATTTAACCACCCATTTATTAGAAAAAAAAACATGAAAAATTACCATTCGCTTTCAACGACTGCAGTTGATGCGCCGTCGCTTTTTCCACCTGAAATTGACATGTTTCCTTGGTTTTTTATCTCATTTCTCCGCCTAACCCCTATAATAAACATCCCCAGAACAGTGGTCTCTCATTTCTATAATGTTCACTGGCAGGCTATAGTCCTATAAGGAGACATGCCAGAAAACAGCTCCCCTCTTTTTTTTCTTTTATTCAGCTCCTCCTCCCCGCCTCACATTTGGCTGACTCCAATTTCAGGCGTCGGGGGCAGGGTGAGCAAGAAGATGAAAGAAGATGAAGTAATAGTACTAGTAGGCCTCTTCTAGCCCCCATTTCCCAGCCGCTGAATTCCAAATTTCATTAAGAGGCCTCCCGGGTGAAAATGTGTTCCTGACGGGTCGGGACAATTGAAAGACACGGAAAAAATGCAAAGGTGGACGGCCGAAACTTTATTTTGAATTGTCGGAAAGTGATGGCATCGGACTGGGTTTAAGCTTGGGCTTAAGTATTATAAGCGTAGGCTCAGGCTTAGGTCTTTAGGCTATACGGCTTCGGCTTTGCTCTAAACTTGTTCGCCATTAGGCACTTCCAAACATTTTGATGGGATTCGGACACATGCGTGCATTCGAGACTTAGGGGCATTGATGGTTGGGCCAAAACGTATTAACGCCCTGGTTTAGGTTAGGCCAGGCTCGTTGCCCAAACTTGCTTACGACTTCATCCAACATTTATGATTTCGGCAGTCCTTCTACATTGATTATCCGGCATTGAATGCTGGCCCAAATAACCTAGCCCAGTTTCTTCCGCCGATTCCAAATCAGACGCTCATATTTGCACGCCCATTTCGAGGCGGGCGACGGGGACCATTTTTTGCGCCGGAATTGCCGATGATATTTGAAAGGATTTGGGCGTGATTTTTTGCAGGCGCGGGAACTCCCGCCCTTGATTTGACGCTCGTTTCACTCCAGGGCCAGGATGAGATGGTTAGCAGGGTTTCTCAGGGTTTCTCTGTGTGGTAAGGAAAACTACAGGCTCTAAGCTACAGACAAACTACAAACTCTACACCACAAAATCCACCAAAATTGTTATCCCCGAATTTCTTATTACTATTTTCCGGGGAGAACCACCGATTTTCGCGGTTGTGGCCAATTGTGGGCTGGTGGGTGGGGATTGCGTTCTTTGGCGCCGTCCGGAAATTGGGTCCTTGGGCCCCGGGGAGGCGGAAATACGGGTCTTCCAGTCACGCGTAATCTCGGAAAGCGAATCGTTAAAAAATGGCAATTAGCGTCGGGGGAGAATCAGCGGATTACGTTTCGAAACAAACAACGCATGAACTGCGTAATATTCAGATTTTTTTTAAGAAAAAAGGTATCGATTGTTGCTCGCCAAAACGCGGATAACACACCTTTCCCAAAAATCTCCGCTAGCATGCTCTTTCCTAAAGAGCCTCTGCTAGCTGCCCTTTCCTAGAGGATCTCTGCTGGTTGCACCTTCCTCAAGAATCTCTGCTAGCCACACGTTAAAAAAGACAATGGCATTACGCTTTGAACTGCGTGATGTACCATTTTAGGTATCCTTTTCGTACGTTAATTCGACTGTCAAGCCCCTAAAACGTGGATAACCTACCGTAGGCGCAGCGAAACGAGCACCGTCGACGAGACGAGCATGCAAAGCACCAATCTGTTCATCTTGGCAAGCTGAGATGATGTCTAGCCCTCCTTCCTCTCGGTTCTTACCTGAAAATACAATTTTTAAACGTTAGAAAAATCTATCAAACAGATCGTTATAAAACAATGAAAAAGCGCCATTTTCCGGTTTTTAAGTCGGAAAAACGCGGTCAAAAAACCGCTCAAAACACCCATATTTCAGGGATGTTTTAACAGCTAAAATGAGGCCGCCAGAAATGAGTGGCAGCTGAAAAGGGTAATTTACTCGGTCCTATTTACGATAGGGCGGACCCAATTATAACCAAAAAGGCAGAGGGGGCCCCGGTAATTTCACGGGCCGCAGGTAATCTTGTTTTCAGGCACGCCGAAAAGGCAGATGGAATCTAATTTAGGTTTCGGATTACAAGGTGGGCTGTTCTTTCGGGCACGGAAAAGAGCTCTATAGTACCAAGCAGGGGCAGGCTAGCAAAGAGCACTGTGGAGCTTGGATGGTTCTGGACCGTTAGCGGGGGGGACCATTTTCTGTTTTTCCACCTATTTTCCCACCTATTCATGATATCTAATGTATTTTTATAGTGATTTTAGCAGTTTTTGATTGCTAGACGGTCATAAAAATATTTTTTTGTTTTTGAAAATTCGGAAATTTAAAATTTTGAATTTTTTGGCCATTTTTGATACATTTTTGGCCACAAAGCCATTTTAGAAATTTTTTGTATGATTTCATATTGTGTTTCTATCTAAAAACTATATAAAAAGCAATAAAATTGTTTATATTTTCTTATAGGCCCGTAGAGAATCATAAGCAAAAATTTGCTTCCCCCCGGCTAACAGTCCAGAACCGCTTAGGTTTCCAGGCCCAAAATAGGCTGCCAATAGCCCTGAAAAGCCGCCTAAATGTCTACTGTAGCATGGCCGGAAGTGTTTTTCGGTAAGTCGATTTCTGAAGAGCCCGCCAAAATACGGATCACGGGGAAAAGCGGCAAAAACCGTAGGATCGGACTCAGGGCCCGGGGCTCCTTGAAAGGGCGCCCTCTCAGCAAAAAGGCTCTTGGGAATTTTGGGCACTTTTTTGATATAGTCGCGCGGCTTTGTGACTCGATTAGGAATGGGAACGGGGCCCGCTTGTCTCGAGAATTCAAAGGGATCCAAGATCAACAGAGCTGTATGAGTTGGATAGAACTTCCGCAAAAAATCCCTGCTTGTATGCCTGGAAGGGGGAGTATAAGGGCTTTGAAAATGGGTATAAAATTGGGGTTAAAATCAGAAAATTATATGCTTGAGCTACCTCAATCACGGCAAAAAAAATTTTTAGAGATAAGGGCATATTTTCCGCGATTACGCAAGCGCGACGGGACCGGAAGTGACAAAATGAATGGAGTAAAAACAAAGATAGATCCCTAAGAGAGAGAGAGCGAAAGAGACAGAAAGATGAGAGAGTGACAGTAGAGAGAGAGTGACAGTGAGAAGATTAAGAGAGAGAGAGGAAGAGAAGAAAGATGAGAGAGGAAGGAGAGAGAGAGTGACAGTGAGAGAGATAGAGAGAGCGCGAGAAAGAGAGAGAGAGAGAGAGAGAGAGAGAGAGAGAGAGAGGAACAAATCGTCTGAATAAGGTTAAGTAAGTGTTTTGACGCTTAACTTAAACCTTATAACTAGCAGACAAAACACAAAAAAGACACCAAAAACCAGGTTACAGGAAATCAGACCCTCCAAGCCGCGGGGGTGGGCCAGCCGGGTGGAAAAAGTTCCAGATGACCGAACTCCGGTCCCGGAAGTGCGCCAAAATCCCGGTATATTCCCTGTGCCTGGAAGGGGGGAAAAGCCAGGGGCTTATACGCCCCAGGCAAAAGCCCTTCTGAGCCCCCCAGGGCCCCTTCAGAAGACAGAAGAAGAGGGCCAGTCTATATCTCGAAAAGAGCCCCCCACCCTCCCCTTCAGGATCGATGTTCTTCTGAACCCGGGGCCCCCGGCCGGGAAGGAAGGGGCGGGCCCTGGCGGCTTCTACTAAAAAACCCCGAAAAACAGACACCGAATCAGCGCCCATGGGGCCTTGGGACACTGGAATTGCTCTAAACCTCAGGGGCCTCCCCCTCTTCAACCACCAGCCCGACATTTCCATCTGGGGCCCTGAGGGGCCAGGGAGAAAGACAGGCATTTGGGCCAGGAAGGCCTTTTACTAGGAAAGGTCACCGGCCAAATAGGCCACACGCATAAAAGGCAAAGGAATGCTGACCAAAAGCTTCGCACTTTTTCGCCATTTCCGGAATTGGGGGTGAATGGGAGGGAAAGGAAGGTGATGTTGCATCGAAGATGAAGAAGGCTAAAACTTCCAGGTGTTACAGGCTTAGGATTAAGCTTTGGCTTATGTTTAAGCTTCGGCTTGGGCTTAGGTTAGACTTAGGCTTAGGCAGGCTTGGCTTAGTTGGAAGGGCTTAGTTAGGCTAAGGTTTTTGGTTCTAGGCTCCGGAATAGGCATACGCTACGCTCCTATATACGCTCTGACGCATCCCCCTCCACACCCGGCTACGACTCGGCCCGGAAATTAGGGTAAGCGGAAGCAAAAATTTCCCTGTGGTGTGTAGGGTGATTTCGCGGTGAGGTCCCTCGAGATTCCACCTGGCCGGGGATTAAATTGTGAAGCTATAGAATAGGGCCTATTTTGACGGGAATACACACGGCCAGACCCGCGGTCAAATCAAAACGCGGAGAAGAAGCCCTATTCTCCGAGATATGCCCACGTCTGCCATTCAACAGCCCTGGGGCCCCCCATTTTTGATTGGTTAGGGGTTGGAGTTAGGCCTGTGATTGACCACGTACTTTTTAAAAAAGTGGCGACTGAATGGCTGTACCTGAATAGAAAATCTTTTAGTAGTGTGTTTACAAATATATAACCATATTTCAACTAGAAAAAATATCCAAAAAACTTTTAAAAAAATCGAATTTTTCGAAAAATCGATATTTTTGATATTTTTAATACTTTAAGTTTCCCCGTTCAGAAATAGTCAAAAACCATTTATATTTGAAAACTTAGGTCCTGGAAAAAGTTTGTAATGCCCCACCCCCATAATGCGAAAGAACCGGAAGATTGAATAGGACTTGAATTTGGTCTGACTGGTTTTTAAAAAAAACCAAAACTTCATAACACCGAATTTTTCCTGCTAAATTTCGACCACTTGAAATTTCGCAATTACGAGTTTCACATCCGGAATTCGATCATATAAATTTCGGCACTATACATTTCTACATTCTGATAGAAAACCCGGTCCGACTAACGCTCGGGTAGCGTCCCGACGGGTAGCTATCCAATATTCAGATGATTAGCTTTTACGACGTCGACGACGCTCGCTTTCGGCGTGCGCGCTGAAGCCTTTCTGCTCCCTTCATCGCTTGTTTTATCGGCTTCACGCTCACTTTTTAAGCGTGTTGACGGGGGTTCGTGCAGCCGGCGGTTCATAGGCGGAAATCATCACCCCCGGAGGCGCCTGTAACAAACCTGCCACCAAAAAATATTTTCCGGGTTCTGCTGTTGTTGGAGGGAGTGTTATTCTATGAAAAAAACTAGATACAAAGATCGTGGCCTTTAGTAAATGAGTTTTGCTAGAGAAATTCAGAAGACTAGAGAGTTTTCTGAATTTCTCAAAACAATAAAAATAAAAAGAAAACATGTAACGTAAACCACGGCTTGAACCCCGCGAAGATGTCGTAAACGAATACGCAATGAAAATTCTATGGACCTATCCGCGACATCAACTTTTTTCGGCGCAAGCCTAATTTTTTTATAAATAGCGGATGCGTTTCTAGATTGTTTTTAGCTATTCCTAAGCATGACAACTATACAAATTTTCATTAAAAAATTTAATTTTAGGTAGCAAAATTTATTTTTTCGACGTAAAATGACCGAATTATCGCCTTTTACAAACATTTTTCCAACTTTTTCAAAGCTTTTCTACTTTAAATATAGTTAAAACGTACTAAAAACAATGTAAAAACACTTTATATTTGATTATTAGGCCAACCGGGACCGCTAGGAAAAAATTGGTTCCCCCTCCGCGAATCCTAAAAAAACCATATATTTCCTTTCCCTTCCTTTAAAGCCTGTCCCTATACTAAAATTTACCCCTTTTCATTCACCACTTCTACCCACTCCACAACCGCCTGCATTTGTTTTTTCGAACGCCATTTGTAGTGCCGTGAGCAAAAATCTGCGGAATCGACCCCCGCGGAGGGTCCGACCCGGGGGAATATGATTAGACATTCACGATATACCCACATAAAACGAGGCGAGATAGGCCCCAAAAATGGGGGAATCTAATTCTACGGGAGCCCCTACATTCCAGACCCCCTTCCCCGCTTCCCGATTAAGTAATGGGGGGCCAGTCTCGGATTTTGGGGGGTGTTCGACACCCGGAAACCGTGGACCTATTAGCTGGCTATAGCGAGTTCAGGAAGAAAAGTATCAGGATCGATTGCTGCATAATTTATCTATCAAATCTATCAAGCATTTACCGGCAAAAATTCAAAGATACTTTGAAAATCGGATATCCTGTTTTTGTCGTCGTTGGCGGCTTGTTTCGGGTCGTAAAGTAGAGCGTGGGCTCCGAAATTCCGCGCGCCTTCGTAGTCTTTCCGTGGGTGATCACCTGAAAAAGAAATAAAAGTTTACAAAAAGGCAATTTTACCGATATGAAGCAGCTCGGCAGGGGTGGCCAGCTTGAAATGGTCGATGACCGTCTGGAAACAATCAAGATTTGCATTTCAGATGCTCGACCTGAAATATTCTGGGATCCGGCTTGTCGTGGCCCAGCTCGCCGCTCAACGCGATGTACTCAAAGTAGTCGGCCAGTTGAAGAGACTAAATTTGAAAACTTTTTATCGGCTTTGAAAATCCTACTTTCAGCAACTCACGAAGTCGCCCGTCAAAATTCGAGATGATAGCGAGCGGAATCTTTCGTGCGCGCAGCTTCTCGAGAACCTCTGGAATCTAAAAAATGTAAGCTATGCTAGAAATTATAAAAAGTATTACCTTGTCGTCGCAAAGTTTCCAATGTTGCGGGTCCTTGTAGTACTCGTAGAGAAATTTCGAGAGCGATTCGAGCTTTGCTTTGCTCGGCGGCGATTTGGCGCCCTGGAATTAAATTTTTATGAACGCATTAAACAGTTATTTCAGAGCAGGTTTCTATCGCTAAAAAACCGCACCGCTTGCACTACGGCGTGGATGAGGTGGGCCCACCATCGCTCAGCACCCACGGACGAGTGCCCGAATCCCGGGAATTCGTGCGCTAGCCGGGAGAAAGCTGATGGAAACGCCGATTTCACCAGAGATTCATCTACCTGCAAAAGCGGGGGGTTTCAAAGAGCGTTTTCCGAGCGCAAGGATTCCCGGGTCGAATAGAAATGCTAGCCTATGCAAAATTTTCTGATTTCCAAAGAGCAGTAGGACTCGAGCCGTCACTGTTGAAGTAAAAAAATAAGTACCTGAAGCCCCATCTTCTCGGCTTGCCTGCTATAAACGGTGGCCGGGCTCTCGCGCAACCGGATCAGCGTGTCCATCGCGTCGAAGGAGAGCACCTAAACGATTTTTACGAGAATATTTCGCGGAAAAATCCTCTACCTTTATCGCCAAGCGTTGCCGCGTGTGGATTTGACGTCGTGAGATGGCCAACATTACAAAAACTAGTGATTTTTGTGAAAATAGTGCTAGCTTTTTATAACTTTGTAAATCCCGTATTTGTAAAGTTTTTTTTATTTTTTCATTTGACAGATTTCTCGTTCGACTACGCGGAGGTCCAAAATACATGTCGTAATGGAATGAAGCGAGTGTAACAAAAAGTTTTCAAGAAATAGTAAACACTTTGAAAACTTTTGAAATAGTTATTCTATTTATCTTTATTACTAGTTAGAAAGAATATTATTCTTTTCCCCAGTTGGTTATGTACACTATTCCTTTTGCGCGCATATCTAATGCAATTTTCCTATCTATTTCGTTTCAGGTATCATCCCAATGCGGCTTTCACAGCGTTTCCTTGGCCTGATACGAGGGCGAGACGGACAAGCCGAATGGAAAGAGGTCTGTACAAATTTGGCTTGTCGAACTCATTCTTTCCAGGTCAGCCAGCTGCATCTCCCCGACGGTGGCAAAAAGCTGCGATTTATTACGGTTTGTTGATTTTGCTTTCCTTATCGAAGTCATTTAGAGGGGTCACATGATCGGCGCGGCGGTGTTTTTCTTCGTCGGATACGCCTACATCAAATCGGTCATCAACCCAGACTCGATGTGGGGAAGTGAGTTTTATGTTAACAGCTTACGTCGAAAATAAGTAGCTATATTTTGTTATAATTCATAAAGCTCATCGCTCACTCATATACCGTCTATGTGTAGCTTTCTGTATCTTTTTCAGAAGCCGTCAATAGTATCCACGAGCAGACCGTACAATGGACGGACACGCGGAGTGAGGAGGAGAAAAACGCGCCGAATCTCGACCGGCTGAACAGCATGAAGTAGGTCGCGTTTTCCCGGTTATATTATTTGTTCATTATCAGATGATGACCGGATAGGAGCGCCAAAAAATCTCGACTTGGACGGTCAGGAAATTACGAGTGAAGGAAGAGGCCGGAATAAATGGATTCGATTGCAATTTTTCGGTTGGCACGACATGAAATGGAAAAATTTCAGACCAGGTCTAGACCTAAATTTGGCCTTTTCGTTCAAGATCCATTAAAATATAAAGAAGAAGGAAAAATATTCTAATCCTGAGAAGAAAATATTTTCACTGTATTAATAGGTCAATGTATAATAGCTTTATTAAATATGCGTGCGTGTTCAGATCAATGACTCATGTACCCGCAGGAAGTTTTTCCGGTTGTAAGGATCGAAGCCCAGGAATTCATGAAGCCACAACCTAAAGCTCGTGAATTTGGTGTTGTATTGGATCTACCGAAAGATCATGAACGCCGTCCGTCTGTCTTTTCCATCGGCACGCTGTCGCACTTCTGGGAGAGCCGCGGCCGAGGCTTCCCTAAATCTCATGGCTAAGCTTCTAGTCCTTCCTATACTTGACATTCTTCATCGCATCCGGATTGCACGTTCCATTAGCGTATTTGAACTCGAGGTTCCATTTCCTCAGCAATTCCATTTTTGGCAGCGGCGAGTCGTGGTCCACCCAAAAATTATTTTTCTTAATTGAAATGGCGGTTTTTTATGTAACTTTCATATGCTTTTCGCTTACCTGGATTAGGAAAGGCACTGGGCGGCGGTTGCCCATAAAAAAGTTCGAATTAGAGATGACCCTGAATAATTTATGAAATTGTTGCTTCCAACCCACCATCTCGGCAGCGTTGCACATTTATAGTGTTCAGACCCGCATAGATAAGTCATTATTGAGGAATCGGGCGATAGCCTTCTAGTCATTAGATGTGCTACCTAATAAAAAGCTGTCTTAATATGTAACCCCTTACCAATTTGAAAAACTCAACCGTCACATCATTGCCTCGCACGAAAAACGTGGAGCCACAGATCCAGTTTTTCATTTTTTCGTAGATACGGAACTATAAGCTCAATCAATTTGAACGGCTTCTAAACATTAAAATCACCTGGTCGTTGCCAACTGTATCAAATAAAAGATTCGCTTCCGGTTTTTGATCCTCGATGTTCATCGCCGGGAAATTGGCCGTCCAGATGGTGTCCTGAAAATCGGTATTTATTAATGTAGCGAAAATAGTGATATTATACCTGTTGCATTGCCCAGAAATTGAGGCCCCGCTTGGCCAGCGCCGTCACAACTCGCGCCCTCAACATCAGAATCAGTTGGTAGGTTATGTATTTCTTGTTCTCCAGATCAGCGGGTAGTGTCTTCTACACAAACGAAGATTTCTTTTAGCGATTATGGGGCATCTATTTTATCGTAAATTAACTTAGACCGTTTACCTACCGTCCGATACATGCTGAAAAGTCCATTTCGATGTTATGAATCGAAATCGTCGAATCAAATGCTTTGAGAGCAGCTTCAGAAGCTTCGTCGAACGCCACGGCGGCCAACCGCTCCACAGCACCGGGCAGGGGTCGAAGATTGCAGATGTGATTCTTTGTCACTTCTAGTTGATTCGAATCAAACTAGCAATAATATTCTCTTCCCCAGATCCCGTCACTTACGAAAATTATATAAGGGGCGCGGCCCATCGCGCGGAGTCGCGACACAAAGTCTTCGAATTGCGGAAGTCGCTCGATAGATTCTAGCGGTATCTGGGACGCCATTAATTCTTCTCGAATTCTGACTCACCAAATGGGAATACTTTCCACATTCCGGATCAGCCTGCGTTGCGGCCCCATCGAGGAAAATTGGGGATAAGAGAATAGTAGTCTGTGAAGATAGCAACTGAAACTGATCGTGCAATAAATAAAGGCTCTCGACGCTTCTGCAAAAAGCCAACAAAACAAATCCTGCCCTGCACGTCTCTTTAATTGTTATTTACTTGCCTATCAGCCAAACGGCCACCAATAAACTCCATTTGTTGCGCCACAAATACCAATTAGGATGGTTCAGAAAATTTGTCATTTTACGCTGCATGCGGCTTGCCGGGTTGTGGGGGCCCCGGGGTGCGGGAAGCCCGTGGTGAATCGAAAGATCTAAATCTACACAGTTCGCCATGTCGCCCATCCAGACACTGCACAACCTGCACCCGGCAGATGTACGGAACGCCACGCATGGAAAGATCCGCCCAAGTGATCAAGTTGACAGGAGCACCCCGTGTCAAAAATTGTACTGCGTAATAGTGCGGTAAGAAAATGGTTTATTCATTCTATTTATTTACACCACAGAAACTAGTCATAAGGATACTTTTACGTTGCTAGAAACAAATCAACATCAAGACGGGTGCTTAATTGGGCTATATCACGGATGTGGCGGAGAGATGTTTAGACGGATTCCGGGTCGGCGTCGATGGCTTTGAACCTAAACAAAGTTGACGGCCAAAACATTGAGGGGCTTACCAGTGCCCACACTCGCAACGTTTCGGCACGCCCTTGCGCACAACCATGAAGTTAACGTGACCACTGTCCGGCTCGCCTAAAATGAAATGAGGAAGCGATACGAAAAATGCCTACACATGCATCCGATCATGCGGTCCTGGAAGTGAGCCGGCACCAAGTTGGGCTTTTCCTTGGTCGTCTGCTCAGCGCGGTAGTAGACTTTTGGCTCGTAACGCTATAAAAATTGCTCATGAAGAGTGTTAAACTTAGAAGCAATCGATCGAAAAATACCTACATCATCTCCAGCGAGACGAGCAATCAGCATCTTCTTCTCACGACCAGTGGCGTGCTCCAGCGGGTCCGGGTAGTGTCCGTAGTCATCGGGGTTGGGCTGAATCACATAGTCAGTGGAAAATCAATCAGTAAAACCTCGGCGGCGAGTCCACGGGTGGAGACTGCGGAAACGTTGGTGACCCGCTTGGCGAGAGCCGCCATCACCGAACGAGCGGCAAGTTGAGCCATCTGGAAAGAAGGCAAATAATGTACAGCAACCCGCACAATACGGCAAAAGTACTGGAGAATTCGTTCAATAACGTAATTCTGGCATTCGTGAAGCCATCACCAAATAAATTCGCAAAAAACACAAAATATTTATTCATATACAGACAAAAAGATTTTAGAACAAACAAACAATGAAACTCAACATTCATCGAAACCTAGCACTAGCTATAAAACCTAAAATTCTGTGAGCAATCAATTCTTGATGGTGTTGTCGTAGATTCCAGCATAGCGCCCCTTCCTCTCCAAAAGTCGAGCGTGCAGCCAGGCCGGCAATGTCTTCTTGTTCTCATTGTAGTCGGGATCAATCCATTTCGAGGCTCTAAAAAATAGTAAAAACAGCGCAAAATCATTAAACACCTGTAGTCCTTGATCTGCGCCCGTCGTAACCGCTCTTCGAGGATCTCTTCTTCCATTTCTTTGGGGTCACGGTACATGTCGAGATAACTAAAGTAAATCAGTCTTTGACGAAAAAAAAACGCCTTACAGATCAAATGGCATCGCCTTTACAGGAAATTCACGTTGTGCTGGCTTGAGCGACTCGGTGAATTCGTACTCGTAGATTGGCGACTTCAGCCCTAGATTCGAAATTGAATTCTGCAAATATGAAACAAACCGAGACCATGAAGCGCCTCCTTACAAGACAGATCATAGCTCGTCTGACAAAAGCGGATCGCTGATGGCGTAAGCTGCTCTTCACAGGCTTTGTAAAATTCCGCTATTTTCATCACTCGCCCTCCAAGGCTCCTAAGAGAATATTGCTGATGAGCAAACGACCAACTTGTCAAGCTGGAAGTCGAAGTCGAGCGGCTTCTTGTGGCGGAAGAGGACGGTCGCTAATCGATGATATCCAGTACCCATGAAAGGGAGTGGGCGCAGATACGGAAGAACCTAAATAACAAGTAAGAAGATTCACCCGACAAGTCCAAACCTCAACACCTTCTGTCACCAGCTTTCCATCTGGTATATCCTTGACCATCCATTGAACAACTTCGCCTTCCAGTCCTTCGAAAACATTCCCGTCTAGATTCACGAGCAGAATCGTGGAAAAGCTCCCAGTAGCAATGTTTTCAATCTCCACCTAAAAAGGCGTATTGTCAACGCGGAACACTACCTTGGGCTCATTGGACATGCTCTGAGCGACTATGATGTTCCCATTGTACATTTCGGCATCGCCAAACGCAACGTTGAGGTCTTGGACGTTGTGAAAATAAGTGTCCTCGCCAAAGAGATGCTCGAAGATCTGGAAAAAAAGTTGAAGAGGGTAACGGGAGATCCAATTTCCAAAAAAGCGGATGAGATGTTCGCAAATCAATCAGTTTGAAATTAATGCATTTAGAATTTCACACCGCCTTATCACTGCGATTTTATTTTCGTCGGCCTTTACAACCGACACGTATTCATTTACCGTGCCGGTCAAGATTCACGACGGTCAAAAATACCGATAATATCCGCAGTAAACATACTTTGTAATGATGATAGATTTCGAGATCTTGTTTTTCCACCTTGTCGACATCGATGAAAACTAAAACGGCTTTTGCAGAGCGAGATCTAGCCGCTTACGCTCTAATCGTCTTGCTTTTCGTTCGAGCGCGGCCTTTTCGGCATCCGACTTGCCCGCAACTCTTCGGCATCCTTCTCGGCAAATCCGATGTTGATCTGAGCATCTAAATTCGCGTTGAGCAAGATAGTTCGAGTTACCCAAGTCTTTCTTGATTAGACTATCAACGGAACGATTGTAGTCGGATGGCTCGATCAGGCGGAGCTGGGGCTGCTTTTCCGGTTTGTCTATACGGGCCTTGTACCAGCGATCAATCTCATAAAATCTAAGAAGGGTCTAGAGAATAACTAGCTAGCAATACCTGTTTGGATAGAAAGCGGCGGGGCCGGCCCAAGCGATCACCCGAGGGCGTATGGGTCGATTGATGCGTGGCGTCGAACGAGCGGATCGATATTTCCGAGAGACGAGACGGGCATAGTCTTTCCCGCTCATTGACTGCAAAGAAAGAATAGTGAAAAGTTGAGGAAAAGCCGAAAAAAGTTTAGATTATCAAGAAAGCTCGCAAGGCGGGGCGCACAAAATTTTGGGTCGGGTGGAGATGCCGGCTTTTCACGGGGGATGAACGTCAGGTGGAGCATCTCGGATCCGGACGAAAAATAAAAAGATGTTTACAATTTTTTCAAGCAAGACGGGTAAATATCGACTGAAGACAAGCTAAAAAAATCAAAAACTAGGAATGGAAAATTATGAATAGTCATTTTTGCTGTTTTCTTAGCTTTTTGAGTTTCATCATCTGATTCCTTGAAGCTTTGGAATTAGAATCCCGAGCTTCTCCTTTAGATCCCGAAAAGTGGATTTGAAATACACACTCGTGACAACTCATTTCCACAGAATGATGTTCAAAAACAAAACAGCTTTTTACTAAACCGAACTCGGCTATCCCTGCAGCTCCAAAGCTCTAGTAAAAAAACCACAAAATTAGAAATTTAAAATTACCCAAACCCCTCGCACTTCTCCGCTTTCGGGCTTCGAAGTCCTCCTTATCCACGCTTATCCCCTCCTTACGCCACGTTCGCCACTTTTCCAAAACATGTCGCTATCCGCGATGGGGCAACTGTTCCCCCACTGATGTATTGATTACGGCGCCAAGTTTAATGGACCTGTTTTTGTTGTCTTGGCTGGCTTTCAGTTTTTCTGTTCGTTTGGTTCGTCTGCGTTTCAAATTTTCTGATTTTCAGGGATTCAACGATGAGCCGGACCAGGAAAGAAAGTGCCCATCGGATGGCCACGGCGATTGCGGTAAGGACTAGGTTTTGTTTTGTTTTTTTTTAATGGGGGGACTTTTGGCCGAATTCCATAGAACGATTTATTTTAAGGGTTGTAAAGCTTTTGATTTCTAGGATAAACTTTAGGAGAGGTTATTATGGTGAACGGGATTGTGATCTGGGGGGGGGGGGGGGAATTGACCGGCAATCGCTTGAAATCTTGTCTCGCCTTCTTCGTCAACAAACACCGTGATAAGCGCTGTGTATGTTATTCGTCTGACTCCTGCCCGAGTTTTCACCTCATTCGCCTACGCAAAACTTTTCCCCTTGCACGCATGTCGTCACAGGTTCGTTTTTTTTTGCAGAACCGAGCCGGGTTCAACTTTCAAAGGTTCCTTTTGGGGGTTGCTTTCCCCCGCCCACGGCTATGTTTGCCCCGGTCTCGAAATGGACGCCAAATGAAATCACCATGTCCCCGGGTCTTGTGGGTGGCGTTTCCCGGTAGTTTGGAGAAGACGGTTAACCTAAGCGCCGGGCTTCTGTGTTCCGGGACTGCGGCCGCTTGCCCCCATCTGTTTGCTTTGCGGCTGGCCACGCTTTCATATTTTTCACTACATTATGGCGCATATATAAGAGAAAACGACTGGAATTCGGGCACCACGTAGCGATGGCCAGCGTCGATATTGCCACCCCGTTGACCCCGGTGCATAAGATTGCGAGCAGCTTTGAAGAGAAGGATATTTTGGAATGGCAAAAATCGGAGCGCGGAAGACTTGCCCGGCAACCATCCCTAGGCGTTGACGTTGGGGTAAGCTTTGTTATGTGGGGGCGGGTTTAGTTAAGGAGTTTTTGAGATAAAGTAATCTAGTGGGCGTGTTTTATAATCATAAGCAGTGTATCATTTTGATTACCTTAAAGTCTTGCCATTTTAGCTAATTCTAACCTGAAGACGCCTACGCGGTGAGATAGATCAGGTTGTTTTGATATTACCAATATTTGTTAGTCACAAAATTTAGGGTAACTATCCATTCTATTAACTGAAAATCCGGCGTTCGGCAGACTAAAACTGGGCCTATTTGCTCCCACCTGGCCTACATTAGCGGGGCGAACGCTGTTATCGCGAATTTCCAATCACCGAATCTCCTATCGTTCGGGCATCTCGAGGAAGGGGGGAGCTATTAGCTTGTTTATTCTGGCCCATTAGCGTTCCGGAAACCGCTTTCTCTGGCTTGCCGCGATCGAACCTGGCGCCATTTGCAACACCCAGAGATCTCACCCCATTCAGCGTTGGATTTCTCGTTATTGTTGGAGCCACGCCGAATCGGGCATCGATTTATTTGCGCTTTCGCCGCCTGTCTTTTTATGGGAGCAACTTTTCCCGCACTGCTTATCCCTGACCTATAGTTCAGGAAAACAGCGGCGACCTTGCATTTTTCTTGGATAGAGTTTTATCATTCGTGGCGCCAACGGGCCCCATTTTTGTTTCTTGTCGGGTTGACGGGCTATTGCTAGGTTGGAATGGGCACTCGATTGAGGCGTATTTCTGAGCACGTTCGGTATTTTCGGGAGGCTGGCGGTGATAATGAGACCAAGGTGTAGTGTTTGTTGGCCAAAAATGCAATATTTATTCAGCTGTCTTGACCTTTAATCCGGCTTATTTTTAGAGCTCCGAAGAATGGAAATCGTCTACAAAGAGGGAAACGCTCGGAGCCCTTGAGCAAGAGCTGGCCAAGCTCGTCGCGACCACCCATGATGGGCCTGAGATGGAGATGGCGAGAAAGGAGATGGGCGGCTTCCTCAACTTGTTCTCGCGATTCCTGCGAGCGAAGACGCAAATCGACTGGAAGTCCATTCAGCCTCTTCCGGAGGGCGCCATCAAGCCTTACAAGCAGGTATGCCGTTTTGATTTGTTTTTTTTTATCATTTTTTGTAGCTCGCTCCGGTTGCCGATGATCAAGTGGCGTCGATGCTCAGCAAGCTGGTTGTTATCAAGCTGAATGGAGGTCTCGGTACATCCATGGGATGCAAAGGCCCAAAATCAGTGATTGCTGTCCGAAACGACCTTACTTTCCTCGACCTCACGATGCAGCAGATTCAGGTTTTTTTATTCTCATGAAAATAGGCCTTATTCTTAGCAACTAAACCGAACCTACAATGTTGATGTCCCGCTGGTTTTGATGAACTCCTTCAACACCGATGACGATACGCAGAAATTGCTCAAGAAATACGCGAACGTCAAGGTATGGAAATTTGTTGGGCGACATTACGAAGCTGATTTAGGTGTCCGTCGTATCCTTCTGCCAGTCGCGATACCCAAGAATCAACAAGGAAACCCTGATGCCGATCGGCAAGGACATGAGCTCCAATGACCTCGAAGCGTACGATTTTGGCTTTGACGTATATTTTTTTAATAGCTGGTACCCACCTGGTCACGGCAATTTCTACGAGGCCTTCGCCAATTCTGGGCTTCTTGATAAGTTCCTCGAGCAAGGAAAGGAGGTATTCAAGATTCAATACAATCCTAGACTTTAGTTCTGCTTCTTGTCGAACATTGACAACATGGGAGCCACTGTGGATCTCAGCATCCTGAACTTTGTGATGAACCCCACCGACCAGCAAGAACGGCCCGAGTTTGTGATGGAGGTATAATTTGATTTGAATTACTGTCATTGTTCCTAAAAGTTGTTTTTGCTAAAGTTTATTTCCTAAAACCGGCGAAATATCTAAAAAGCCTCGGTTATTCAGATATGCCTAGGAACGTGATAGGAAGTATTTTATGGTGCGTTTAGCCTAGATTTAGTTGTATTAACAGTGAAAAGGCAAAAAAATTTTGATAGAAGCCAAATAAATGCTTTGATAACAAAAAATGACAGCACTCGCCTTTTCTTGATGTTGTTACCCATCTTATTTTCATGACAAATTTTAGGAAAAATGAACATAAGCCTTTTATTTTATTTGGATAAATTTCGTTTTTTATGCTTGCCTTTTAACCACAAACAATTTTTTAGGTTACCGACAAGACGAGAGCCGATGTGAAGGGAGGAACACTGATCCAGTATGAGGACAAGCTCATGCTGCTCGAGATTGCCCAGGTCCCGAAGGACTATGTCGACGAGTTCAAGAGTATCTCGAAATTCAGGTAATCGTAAGAATTCCAAAAACGTTACGCCCATTTTTTTGTTTCAGGATCTTCAATACAAACAATCTCTGGGCCAACCTCGGTGCTATCAAGCGTGTCATTTCCAACAACGAGCTCGATATGGAGGTAGCGTATTTTCTTTTCAGCGAATTTATATGTTTAGGTGATTGTCAACCCGAAGCACTTGGATCGAGGGCTGGATGTGATCCAGCTGGAGACTGCTGCCGGTGCGGCCATCAAGAATTTCAAGTATTCTTGCGGGATCAACGTGCCGCGTTCCCGTTTCTTGCCTGTGAAGAAGTCTTCAGATTTGCTGCTTCTAATGTAAGATCTCTTATTGAGTTTTGAAGCTACTCCTTTCCTTTAGGTCCAACCTGTATGATATCGACAGTGGAAGCCTTACGTTGTCGGCTCTCCGCTCCTTCCCCACTACTCCTCTTGTGAAATTGGGATCTTCTTTTGACAAAGTCAAAGACTTTTTGTCCCGATTCCAGGTAACACAGTGCCGACTTTCCAAGTTATTCTTTAGGGTATCCCCGATCTCCTAGAGCTTGACCACCTTACCGTTTCTGGTGATGTTTGGTTCGGACGCGACGTGTCACTAAAGGATAATTTCAAAAACTTATTTCAACCTCTTTCAGGGCACGGTCATCATCATCGCCAACCATGGAGACCGAATCGATATCCCGCCGGGCACGATGCTCGAGAACAAGATTGTTTCCGGAAATCTGAGAATCCTTGACCATTAGCTTTTTTGTGTGTGTGATCTGTGTGCCATGCAAATAGTCTCACCCCCTGTGCCATGACTGTGAATTCCATTTCTGTGTAGTTCTTTCTGCTTCTTCGAGATTTTGCCTTCTTGGATCGGCGCTAATATTATAGAGCTCTCGCGTGTCGATTGTTTTTGCATTGTCCAGATTTGATAAATTTTTAGTTTTAGCCTCAGACGTGAAAAGATATATTCAGGCATAGATTAGCCAAGAAACTTCTAGATATCAATTTTGCAGCCAGTAAGCAAATGCTGTCCGGCTTTGGCGAAGCTTATAACGATAAGTATCGGATCATCTTACAACCCATTTTAAATAAAGTTGTTCTAATGACTTAGATTATTGTTTAATTGTATTATTATTGTATTCATTAGTGTTGTTTAGAATTATGCACGAATGGGGCGATTTTTAGGGCCACAGAGCTGCCGTTCGTTTGGTTGGCCGCCATTCGCTTTGGTGTTTGTAGTTGGGTGCTCGAATTGACCGGGCTCGCGCACTTTTCGAATCTGCTCCGGCTCTTTTGCTAACATTCAACCATCTATCCAAACCCCCGAATCGCTTGCGTTTTAGCCATATAAACAAGATGCACACGATCCTCCTGATGCAGCCGACCGGAAAACTGGAGTCGAGAACGTGGAGCGACTATGAAACCCTGCGGGAATGTCTTGAAGGTATTGTGTTAATTTCTTAACTCTCCTCTTACAAGGAGCGGTTTCTAGGTGATCTTGGAATTTTGCAATGTCACATAGCTCATTCGATAGAGCTTCAAATTCTGAACAGAACCCTTCTTTCAACAACTTCTGAAAGTCCAAAGTCGCATTTTGTCAAAGAGAAATAAGTTTCTCAAATTCGCATTTGTTATTATTTTGGAAAGGCCTAAAAAATTATCGTTTCTGAATATTACACATTTTAATGCAGTTTTATCATCGGGTTTCGGTATCAGTAATGATGCCTAAAGACTCGTAGAGTATAAAGGCAACGTGAGTTCAAAGTTACTTTCATTTAACTTGGCCAACACATGGCCAACTCAATCGACGGTTGGACATAAGACGAAAGAATTTGAATGATCCGTTCTTGATATGCGCAGATTTTGACTAATTGTTCGTTGTTTTATCTATCGAATCAGCTATGGTAAAACATTCGCAAAATTTCAACAGACCCAACGCCTAGAAATCACTTCGCTTTTAGCTGTCCCTTTCAAAATTTCCCTGCCTGTTTATTACCTACTCATCTATTTTCAGCGATCTGCAAAATCTATGAGGAATTTTTGAAGAAGCACAACCCCGGGCAGCCGTCAATTACCTACGATGTAAGCAATCTGTTCGACTTCATCGACAAGCTCACCGATCTCAGCTGTATGGTACTGAATAAGGTATGATCTCTCTTTTTTTTTCTAATAAAACGGTCTCAGGATCGTACGTACATGCCCCACAACAAGGAATGGATCAAGGAGAAGATCTTTGCCATGCTGAAAAACCAAGCTAGCGTCCAGTAGCCGCCGCCGCCACGCCCCACTCAATATGTATTGACCACAGAAGCCGGTATTTCATCTTGTTCCACCACGTACGTCCATTGAACGAATTATCTCTTTGTTATCTTCAATGCTTTACTTGTTTCTATCGAATTGATAAATTTATTGAGGGAAATTGGATTCGCAATTAATTCGGTTGGAAGTTGCCGCGTAGGCTTGACATCCAGGTTTCGTTGAGTTTTGCCTGGAAATTGGATTGAAATGAAGTGGGGGAATTTCAGACCTGCTCTTCTTTAGCATTACGCCCGGGCTCCGGTTGGATATCATGTTTCTCATAGTCAAATGTGGTATCTGAAGAGATAGGATATTTTTGGATAGGAAAATAATTATTTAAAAATCGGAAAACGTGCGTCATGCTCACCGTTATTCCATGCTGGCCTGCCGAGCGGGTCGGGGCGAAGGCTCTGCATCCAGCTTTGGTTCAAGGCTTCCTAGAAAAAAAACTGGGAGAAGATGAGCTGCGAAACCTGCTCGTCATTTGCATTCCGGCCGTACTCCGGCTCGGGCTTGATTTCGGTTTTGTTGTAGTCGACAGTTGTGTCTAAATTGTCCTATTTTTTCACGTTATTGGCTGAACTATACCTTTGAAAGAAAATGCTGTTTATCAAAGCTGTGTTTGAAAGCAAATGTTTTTATGAAAACTGCTAAAAATAGACGTACCATTATTCCAGGGCGGTCTTTCATTATTACTCTTCCGCGAATGGGCAGTCCGGCCGCGAGACACACTGCGCTGCAATTTAAAACCTGGTTAAAGCATAAAGTTGTTTAGGTTTTTACTTCAAGCAAAATGAGCCTCACCTCAGTAGCGGCAGTTCGAGGGGGCTGGCTCTTCG
The DNA here is from genome assembly GCA_038088335.1 of Mesorhabditis sp. LJ9110. Taxonomy (NCBI): domain Eukaryota; kingdom Metazoa; phylum Nematoda; class Chromadorea; order Rhabditida; family Rhabditidae; genus Mesorhabditis; species Mesorhabditis sp. LJ9110. The sequence goes on along the minus strand of JBBGBA010000237.1, from coordinate 65,306 downwards.
ATCGGCTCTTGTTGGTCATTTCGACTAAAGTTTTTTTCGACTTCATTGCGGGGATTTTTGGGCTGGTGGTGGTGGCCATTGGAACAAACGACCGGCCGGATAAAGAATGCACAGCTTTTTATCCACCCTAGCTACATCCGGGAGCCGCTCATTTGGGAATCATTGGTAGTCAAATAAAGTGGCGGGCTAGGGGATTGATAATGACGACTACTACGTGACTAGAGGGAATTATTTGCTATAACGTAAAACATTCAAGAAAATGCGTTCTGAAAATCATAAAGAGTTTAGGGTTCTGAACTGTTAGCGGGGGACCAAATTTTTCCCTGTGTTCTCTACGGCCCTGTAACAAAATATAAACCGTTTTTATATCATTTTACCTAGTTTTTAGATATAAAACAATCAAAGTAAAAAAGTTTCGAAAATTTTGATTTATTGGTCAAAGATATATGAAAAATGACCAAAAAAATATTTTTTATAACTTTATAGCAATCAAAAACTACTAAAAACACTTTAAAAATACATAATATATCATCAACAGGTATAAGCGAAAAAAAAGTGGTTTTCCCCCGCTAACAATGCAGAACCAAGTTTAGAACTGTAGGCGCAACATTCCGCACTGACCGTTGGCATTTTCACGCTTTTTGCGCGCCGACTGGCAAGGGGTGGGTTTTTGTTTCGGGGCTTATTTTGGCGTGCCGTTAGTCGTTGCGGCATTTCCATGGCGGCGGCCCGGTTGGCCGAATTGTCCGCCGGGTGGACGGCCAAAAATGCAGCATACATGATCAGCGTTTCTTGGTTTTCGTGCTGCCGTGGGGGTGTACAGGTCGAAAACAATGGCCCTGCTTCGTGTATAGTCGAAATTTTAGATGAAAACATCGTGGATCTAATTCAGAGCTAAAAACACGTGCAAACGGCGAAAAATTATAATTTTTAGCTGGTTTTCGGTTCTTTGGCGTTATCGGTGGGGGGAGGGAAGACCCCCTCTATCGTTCCGCAGTGATGTCCGAATTTTACGATTTAGGCGTCGATCGAAAGCTCTCGACGAGCTAAGAAGATATGTTCTCTCCGATTTTTAAAATTCCCGAATTTTCACCCAATTTTTCATCCTTTTTTGAGCATAAATTACGCTTCTGCAAAAACTCAATTTAATCGGCTTCAGTCCCATCCAAGCTGTTTTTTTTCTCAAATGCCTTTCGAAAAGCCGACCTTGGGCTGCCAGGAAAGGTGCAAAAAGTTGGAAAATGGGGTTTTGTTAAAAACACTTGCATGGGAAATAGCATCGAAAATCCAGCCAATCTCGTAAAAATGTTAGTAAAAGTTATAAAAGATTATTCTGGAATTAGAAAACTCGGAGAGAATATTTTTTCAGCTCGTCGAGAGCTTTGATCTAAACGTTAAATCGGACATCACTGCGGACCGCTAGATAGGCCTTTTGGGATACCCTGTACTTTATTTCGAGTTTTTATGAATTTTCAGGTTTTGTCCCCTCAAATAAAACCATCCCCAACCACTGCCATCTTTTGTTTATGTCCACAGCCCATTTATGAGGTGGTTTACAGCCGGGGGCGAGGCGCGCATACGCGATCAATTACCCGCAGCACGCGTCAAGCGCCGTCTATAAAGATTGGGGGCGATTGGGGTAAGTAGCTGAGGACGATTATGAGCAAGAGGAAGATGAGCAGAAGGGCATATGGCCCGAGAGGATAAAGACATTATAGACACATGCACATCCATTCACAACATTTGGCAACAGATTGCATCGCGGCGAGAGAGGCCGAGGCCATGAAAAGCGGGGCAACCAACTGGAAAAGCTAAATTTCAGGTGAAAAATGTGGTAATTAGAAACATTTTTTATCGCTTTCAATCTAAATTTTTTCTAAAATAAACAGATAAAATCTTTCTTAACGCTGTTTTTATTATTCCTAAAGGCAAATGTACCAAACTTCTTTAAAAAATACAAAAATAATTCAATTTTCGACCAAAAATCGCCGATGTTCACCCAAAATTTAGAATTTAAAAATGTCTAAACGTTTTTCTGTAGTTTGTCCACTTGAAATACAGCTTATTTTTTACTAAAAACTATTAAAATACTTACTAGGCATTTCTGGGTTAGGTACCCCTGATAATGCAAAAGCACCGTTTTTGTTCTTCATTATCGCCCCAAAAAAAGTCCTACTAGCTGAATTCACGCAAATTTGATTCACCAAATTGCATAAAATTACTGCATACTAATGGACCGGAAAAGAATTGCAGAATCCGGAAATTCCCATTTTCCACCGAACCCGCAATAAAAACGTTCCCTCGGGGCCCGAGTGGACATTTTTTATCTATGCCTTCCCTTCCCGGTTTCTTGACTGCATTGGTGGGCTGGAATATCGACATTGTGAACAAGCTTCTTTTCAGAAGAAGAAGTTTAAGAAGGAGAAGAAGGGAGCCCGGACCGGCAGCGCGGAAAATATCGATGACGTCGAGGAGCCGGCCGCGAAGAATGACAAGCCAGAGGTTTGCAGACCGGGGGTCGCGGCAGTTTAGCAGTTACTTGCTCTACGGAGCTTTAAATTATACCAAAATATGCGCCAGACCTGGACGAACATTTTAGTATATTTTTTGGCCCTGTAGGATCAAGGGCAGACGAGATACGTTGCACGTAAGCTGCAGCTCTATCCTCGCCTACTGATTCGACTCCTCTATATACTCAGGCTGTAAAGTATATCAAGAGATGCGCCAGACCAAGACGAAGCTTTTGATATACATTACAGTCCTGTAGCACGACGGGGAGCCGGGATATAGTAGGCTAGGGTCCAAGTCGCGGCAATCTTACGCCAAAACTTGTATCTCTTCTCCCCTTTATCCTACAGGTCTGAAAAACATACCAAAATCTTCGTCTTGCTCTGGCGCATCTTTGATATACTTTACGGCTCCGTTGGATAGCGGGAAACTGATATATAGAAGCTGGGAGTACCTGAAAATCATACCGCCGTCGTGATTGCAGCGCAGCGGGATGGCGGCCGTCGAGGAAAGCTTGAGAAAGAAGAACAAGAAGAAGAAGGGCGACGCCGGAACACGACAGCACAAGACCGGCGGCGACATGATGAACAAGACGCAGGACGGCGGAGACGGTGTACCCATTACCCCGCCACCACCTACAAAGTCTGTCCGAACGTCCCTCTAAACAGTTCAACAGTGTTTCGGATTCCACTAGATTTCACCGATTTCGCTAGGATTTTGATGGATTTGGACCTCGAATTAGCAAAAATGAAGAGGGCACTTTTTTCCATCCGGAGAAGTTGTTTGATTTACGAAAATGGTCTAAATTGGGACTTTTGATCACTTTTTGTTATCAAAAAGGGCAGACACCGACCAGAAAATGACTCAAAATCAACAATGGAATTGCCGAAAACATAGCCAAAAACGAGTGTCAGCTTTCCAAAAAAAATAGTTTTGGCGATACCTTTTTTGTTTTACAATTGTTTGCTTAGAAGATTCGGCTGAAATAGTTTTTATGGGTCCCTATCGCTGGTAAAAATGTGGTCCCGATCCGATAGAAGACGGCCAAATGCCGAGGGGAGGTTTTTGTGGACACCCTGTACACCTATTCCTTTGCAGCTTCGACCGGTCAGGCAGCCGAAAGAAGAACAAGCAGAGCCGCGAGCTGCGCAGCAAGATGGCCAAGTTCAAGCGGCCGCCGAAGGGCGATCAGCAGGCGATGGTCGAGGCGTTCGCCAGGGCCACCTGCGAGAAGGGCATCAATGGGTTGAGAGCCGATTTCTCGAGGCACGAACGCAAATATGATATGCACAAGTGCACCGTGTTTGCCCGCTACCCCGCCAAGAATCGCTATAAGGTGATTTTATGGGTACTTTTGCGGTGCTTTTGCATTATCGGGGGAAAGTGATCAAAGCCTTATTAAAATACATTTTTTAACAGAATTTTGAAACCTTTTACCGTTATAGCTAGCAAAAAACCTCTTAAATACACTGACTTTCTTGAAAAAATTGAATAGTAGAGTAAAGTACGTTTTTGCCCTGATACCCCCGATAATGCCAAAGAACCATTAGGTAAATTTACTTTTACTCCCCACGCCAAGGGTCTCAAAGTTTTCGGTATTTTCGCTTATTTTGTCGGGATTTTTGCAACGCCATTCGATAGAGCGTCGAAAAATATACTAAGGGTTTTAAATTTGAGCCCACAATAATGTAAAATAAAAAAAGTTATAGCCAAAAACTTCCGGCTGGGGGGGGGGGTAAAGTAAACCGTAGCCAACCATTATTTTCAACTTTTTTTGTAAAAATTTCCAGTGTAGGCAATGAATAAAATCGAAAAGCATTTGAAAACCTGGTTAAGGACGTGGGCTGCTTGGATGAGCAGCGTGTCCGGCTTCTGAACGTGGGCCCCGAAAACCCTGACGGCTACATCCACGCAAACTACGTCGCCACGCTCAAGGCCGAAAACAGGCAAGCTCCTGCGGAACCTCGTGATCCGCTCACTTTTTCAGGTTCATCTGCACCCAGGCGCCGCTCGACTCGACTTGCCCCGATTTCTGGAATATGATCATGCAGGAGGAGGCCGAGATCATCCTCATGTTGTGCGACTTTGAGGAGCGCGGCCAGAAGAAGTGCGCCATGTACTTCCCTGTACGTGGTGCATCGATTGGCTCAATGGGTTTCCGCCGGTTACAGTGGCCGTCGACGAGACGAAGACGTTCGACGCGTACCAGGTGACGAAAACCGAGGAGAAGGACATGGAGTTTGTCAACGAGACCAAGGTCAAGATCCGCATCAACACGTTCCGCGTGCAGAAGGGGGACAAGACCCACGTCTGCAACCAGTACATTTGGCTCGCCTGGCCCGATCGCGGTGTCCCGCCCGCCGATATGGCCTGCATTGAACTGCTCCAGAAGGTGTCCGTAACCACGTTCGTCTACAGCCCTTGTGAGCTGACGCTCCCTTATTTAGGAAACCGATAGTGGTGCACTGCTCCGCGGGAATCGGACGTACCGGAAGTGTCGTGCTGCTGCAGATGATCCTCGAGCTGTTCGCCGATTCGAGGCAGTTCGGCGACATTGAGGGGCTGATGCTCCAGATGCGTAAGTCCGGCGTGCAGCGTTCAGGTGCGCTCAGAACGCCGCGCAGTACCTGTTCGTGCACGAGGTGCTGCTGTGCTACTTCCGCAACCAGAAGCTGCTCGCCTCCGACCAGAAGGTCTTCCAGGATCTGACCGCCGCCTATTACAAGGTAAGTCTAAGCCTAAGCCTAACTTGGACCGAAGCCCAACCGAAGCTCTAGACTAATTCCGAAGCTTTAAGCCAAGCCAAGCTAAATCTAAGCCAAGCCTAAATCAAGCCTAAGCCAAGCCTAAACCAAGCCTGATCCGTTCCACTACGCCCGCAACAACAATCCATTTCAGGCAGTCGAAGCTGCGAATTGACCGGATGCACGCCCCGCCCCGACTTGCCGCCGGCTCCCACCATTTAAATGCCTCGAAAACAATTGTGTCTCTTATATATTTATACCTGGAGAAACATGAGAATAAATCTGCGCTCTCCGCTGCTTGATCATTGGGTGCTTCTGGGCAACGATTTTTCATCCCGTTCATCTTCGAGGCGGTATGGGCATTTTCAACACCGAATTCAACTTGCATCTGAAACAACTTCAAAATAGTGCCAAGAAAGCTTTTGCACGTAACTGGGGAGGTCCGAACAAGGAACCACGCGGACATGATTTCGAAAGCTCGCGGCTACCCCGTAATCGACATTGCATACATGCTGTGTTCGTATGCCTGTGATACAGCACTTCCGAAATGATGAATGTGAAATAGATCGGGGGATGGTTTTAGGCTCCCCTTGGAATCACCAGTTGAATGGCCGAGTGGTAAGCAACTCGCTTTTAGATACTGACGAGGGTTCGATCCGCTCACGATTTTTTATTTTTGCTTTTTTGGCCAAGGATTTTTGAACAAGTCCAGAACGTCACCAAAATTGATGCAACCCCCATACTTTAACCAGGCTAATCCCTTGTTTTTTGAAATTTTTTCGAAAAAATTTTTTCGCGACATCGATGCGGACGGTCATGCAACCTTTGGCACGCCAGGGAACAAAAAATTTTTGGCTGTTTTGTAAGAATCCTTGTCTGATCGATTCCTGAGAAAATTTCTCGACATCTAAAGATTTGGGTCTGATACATTAACTGGTCTGGACTTGTTCAAAAATCTCTGGCCAAAAAAGCAAAAATAAAAAATCGTGAGCGGATCCGAACCCTCGTCAGTATCCTAACAAGCGAGTTGCTTACCACTCGGCCATTCAACTGGTGATTCCATAGTGATGGGAGAGCCTAATAAACCATCCCTCCATGCTAATTTTTCGCATTCAAATCATCATTTTCCGGAAGTGCTGTATCTCTGTCCACAGGTGCATTCAGAAAAATCTGACAAGCGCATCGTGATCGCAATGGTCGATTACCTAGGGGTAGCCGCGAGCGTTTTTCGAAATTCCACCCTGTCCGTGTGAGGTTCCCTTGTAAGATTTATTGAAGTGTTGCAGTTTCGTGGTTTTGGAGCAAAGGGATGCCTTGGATGTTTTCAAAAATCCTCGTCGCGCTTGCCACCGCAACCAGTAACACGCAGGATACCATTCGAACCGCCTTAAAACGCTGATTCCGATGTGCTAACTGGCGTAGCTGCAACGTCGCGTATACGGTCGCTATGATTTTTTGAAGTGGCAACAAGGCAACAAGCCGTATCGTTCAAGGCTGATTTCGCGAGAAATCGACGGTGCTAAAGTGTTTTTATTTTTGCATCTGAAAGAGCATCAAAATCGTGTCGAAAGTCGACGTTTGTCCGCAATCGCGAGAGGGCGTGGTGTAGTTGCCGTGATTTTTTGAAGTGGCAACAAGGCAATATCCATACCTTTCAAGGCGGATTTCGCGAGAAATCAACGGTGCCAAATAATTTTTATTCTTCTTTTTTATTTTATTTATTTGCGCAACGAGGCGCCATTGCACATGCAATGAGTCACAGTATAGGGGAAAGATGTCCCGGAAAATGTGGGGCTTAAAGGAAGGAAGGATTTTGGGGATGAATGGATGGGTGGACGGGAGGTGGGAGGGGCAAAGAGGGGGAGAGAAAAAAAAATGTAAAATTTTTGGAGGCTAAAGATGGTGTTGGGGCAGGGGTACTCAGTGAAGTGGTGTGAGAATCGGATGGTAGATATAGACACGGGTCGTACCCGACACTCCAACTCCCTACCAAACCGTGCACAATACTGAGGGCGGAGCCGGCTGCGGTTTGGACGTACGCCCGGAGTACGGAACGCTACGTAAGTGCTCGGTGGGAGTGTTTCGGAGTGGTGTCAATCTTGGCCTGTCGATTTCGCTACCTAAAAATGGATTAAGAGCCCTGTGTGCACCGATCAAGACAACGGCAGAGTATAACAAACAGCATGGCAAAACCAAGAACCCTTGAGGCTACAAGAGAAGACCAGACGGCAAGCGGCAAACAGCAAACGGCAAGACAAACGACATCGGCAATGTTGTGTACGATCAAATGGGGAACTATGTTTGATAGTTTTCTTTCGACGAGTCGCAGGGCGGTGGTGCTGCCGACGGAGAGGGAGGGTGGTGGTTGGCGGGTCTCGTGGGCGAACCAAAGCTATGGAGCAGTAGGGAAGGGACGGCAAGCGGCAAACTGCAAAGAAAGGCCGCCGGAGCGGATATAGCAAAAATAATGTTGTCAGCAGAGAAAATGGAAGGGATAGAAATTTAGAGCTTGAGAACCCTAGATAGATCTAGCTTTAACAAATCCTTGCGAAAAGACTTTACATCACGAGAGTAAAGTAGTTTTTGTGGTAATAAATTCATCCAGCGGGCTATTCTAATAGTGAATGAGGTCTTCCTTGCTTCAGTGCGAGCATGGGGGATGTTGAGCAAGAGTTTCTTGTTTCTACCTGTACCGATTCTAAACGTAAAGCACTTTTGCCTGGCGATATTGCATTTACCATGAAGAATCTTAAAACCCAGACATAGATCGGAAATAATCCTTCTATGATGCATAGTGGTAAGCCCAAGGAACTCGCAGCGTTTGTGATATGGTAGAGGGGGGATATGACATCGACGAAAGACCACTTTGCTAAAGGTTTTTTGGATGCGCTCGAATTTTTCGATCCAGGTTTTGGTGTGAGGTGACCAGACAGAGGAGGCAAATTCTGCTATGGGCAAAACGTATGATTTGAAGCACTTAACTAGCAGCTTAGGGTTTCGGATCTTGAGGTTTCTGAGTAGGGATCTATCTGAAAGAGCATCAAAAATAGTGCTAAAATTCGTTTTGTACGAGACTGGGGAGGCCTGGATTCGGTTGCTGTGATTTTTTGAAGTTTTGTCGAACCTTTGCCGGCCCCCAGAGTTGCGTGTTACCGGTTATTCATCTCACTCCCCATTATTTACGAGCACAAGTTGTCTCTATTAATGCAAACTACCGTCTCTCAGATATACAGTCGGGCAAGTTTTATGGGCGACCTTGGCACGGCAATCGTTTTTTACGGGTGCCAAATTGCGCAACATGGCCGGCCCCCGGCCAGTTTGGGTTGTCCCAAGTTTGTACCTTCAAAAACTTGCGTTTTACGACCACCTGAGCGTGGTTTGTACGTGTAAAAGGTAGTCGGAAATTCGTATAAAACGAAATTAACTTTAGTATCTAAATTGAGCTTGAGAAAAATTGGATTCTTGGCTATTTTTGAGTACACAGGGTGTCCCAAAAAGCACCCCTCCGGCATTTTGCCGTATTACATCGCATCGGTTCCAAAATTGGAGCAGTGGTCTATCCGACCCTAAAGAATAATAATCCTGACTTATAGCCAGATTGCTACCGTGGTTCTCGAGTTATAACCAAAATACTGTTTTCTAGCGATTTCTAACGGTTTCTTCGGCTATCTTTTTGGGCTTTTCATCGATTTGCATCGACTTCCGGCACGGAATCCCTCAATTCGCTATGCCCCGGGTTGATTTTTACGTGTAAAAAACGTTTAAATGAGCGTTTATTTGGCTAGATTTTGTCAGGAAAAAATTTTAGCCGTCAAGAAGGCTTGCCACGTCATTTTCACTTCATATTTGTAAGGTTGATTCCCCGAAAAGCCTAAAATAAAGTTTGTTTTTGCTATAACTCGAGAAACACTATAGTAATTGAGCTGTCAGTCCGAATTGTGGTTATTTAGGGTCTGATACACCTCTGGTACAATTTTGCGCTCGATCGGATGTAATACGGCCAAATGGCGGAGGGATGCTTTTTTGGGACGCCCTGTAGTCTGTAGCTGTTCAAAATGTGTATAAAGTGCATTTTCATCAACAAATCATTATATTTCAATTTTTATTACCTTTTCGGCGTGTAGCTCTAGTAATGCCAAGGGGAGAGAAAATATGCTGGGATGCCATGGGAATTCACATTCGAACGGGACTATCTGCGGGGGGCTGAAGCCAAAATATGTCATGTCGAAAACACGCAAAATCGGGGGCCAGGAAAATCATACAAATCTCAAAGTGCAGTGAGGGGTAGAGGGCATAAATATTTCTCTGCTAAATGCCTAACAAATGCAATACGAAAAAGGGGGATTTTTAAGGGTAAAGTAATTGGTACTGGGTTATTAGCGGGGGGCGGGGGTAATTTTATTTTTTTTCCATAATCCAGCAGAACATAACCCATTTTATAGCATTTTTCAGCTTTAAACGCACTTAAAAATTTTGTAAAGTTCAAAAAATACAAAAACTACTAAAAACGCTGATAAAAATATCAAAAAGAAGCGAAAAATAGAAATTTGGTTCCCCAGCTAACCCCCGCTATTAGCACAGTACCAAATAATTTTTAGAAAATTTCTATAAACTCAAAAGAGCGTAGAAAGAGGAGCTAAAAAGTGTCATATTCTCAGGGGGTCGTGCTCGGATCACAGTATCGATTACAATGCGTTTGTAGATGGGAAAAATGCGAGGGCGTAAAAATGCGAAAATTCGTGATTAGAATGGAGTCGAGTGGATGGGGAGGGGGAGGGGGCTGGAGATCGCAAAATCTCTGCGTACGTGCCATAGAACTGCGCAAAAACACACACATTCACAGGAATTACATTAAAGGTATATAGCGTATTTGAAGGTCAGAAAATGGAAAGGATATGCAAAATTTCAGGGAGTTGGTTTTTGGGGGGTAAAGAAACATTCAATTCCCAGCTTTTTATGAAAAAGCAAAAAGCCTTGTCACGGCCGGGGGTCGAACCCGGGCCCTGTGCGCGGCAAGCGAACACAAAACCAATGAGCCAGAAGGCCGACGGGACTGAGACAGGGCAGGCCTTCTTCCCCACGAGGGGATTCCGACGCGTTAGGCAACAGACCCTGCCATTGGGAGGTGAATGTTTCGGTAAAGTTGCGAAATTCAGACTTTTAGCTGACAAAATAGGAATCAATTTTCTCAACTTCACCACCCCTTTAAGACTCGGCTACAAGCAATAAAATGCGCAAAAAACACAAAATGGATAAGCTCAAAATATTTGATGGGAGGGGGAGCGGAAATACTGGGCTAACAAAAACCAGGTGAAAATACTGGGGCCGAGGCGTAGAATACTGACTTATCGGGCTGCTGGGCTGGGTGAGATTTCTGTGGGTAAAATACATGTGTCTGGGGCTACGGTAGCCGGGGTGTAGTTTGTTGTCAAACGGAGGCATCGGCCAGGCCGGGGGGCTTGACGTCTTCAGGGGCTGCCACCGGGGATTCGGTGCTGGATGATGGGCTTGGAGATTGACCCTCGGACCAGGAGCCTGAAAAAGGAGGGTTAGAATTTTAATGGGCTGGCGTAGGCCTGGCTTGGGCTTAGGCTTTGGTTAGGCTCAAGATGCTTAGGCTGTGCTTAGCCTTTGGCTTAGGCTGAAGCTTAGGCTCAGGCTACATATCTTAATTTTAAAGCCCTGTTGAGCACCAGCTCCTGTCCGAAATCAGTGTCTCGGATCTTTGAGCAATATATTTCTTGGCCAATCCCCCGGGCCATTTGCGGTTTGTCGGGTTGGGTCCTAGGGCTAGAGAGAGAGAGAACGTGAAAGAGACGGAGATAGAGAGATAGAGATAGCAAGTAAGAGAAAGCAATGGCCATTCGAAGCGGGGCGAACAGTTGTTCCTAGTTGTCCAGATTGCCCGGGGCTGATAGCAGTCGATCAGTTGTCGGGGGCCCTGTTCATGCTCTTCCTCTGCTCACATTCCATCCATTTCAGGCTACGGTAGACACGGGTTTTCGGGTGTTTTTTGGGGCTTCCCAGGGTCCAGCAGAGAGTCCAGATCAATCAGGGCAAAAAGCAAAACGAATGTCACGGGTGGGATCGAACCCGGGGTCTTGGAGCGCGAGTTTAGCTTACTAACCACTTGGCAAAATGTCAAGAGGATTGAAAAATGTTGCATTTTAATGACGTTTTTAATTAACCCCTGGCGAGCCATTTTCCGACTACTCGAGATTCCTGTGAACAGCCGGGCGAGCCGGGGGAGGGCCAGATAAGGGGAACATGGGCCTGGCCGTAAATCATGGCTAGAAAACCGGCCGGGCTGAAGCCGATATCTTGAACGGGTGGCTGATTGGCTGTAAAAGCCATGTATTCTCGGGCCATAAATATGCGCGTTGGCCCGGGCAAACATGGGATGAAATTGGGGAAGTGGTCGGGGATAGCGGGCTTGGCTTGGCTTGGGCTTCGGTTTAGGCTTGGGTTTAGGCTTAGGCTTAGACTTCGGAGTAGGCTTAGGCTTAGGCCGTTTAAGCTTAGCCTAAGCTTTCTCAAGCTTGGCTTTGGCTTTGCTTAGGCTTGGCTTAGGGTTTTCATAGGCTTAGGCTTAGCTTAGAATTATTCTTAAGCACAGGCTTAGGCTTAGGCTTGCTTAGGCTTAGGCTTACCCCAAAGTCACTATCCCTTTAAAACCAACCCCCAATGCCCCACAGCGAAATAGAGCACTTTTTAGCCCACACGTTCCGTTGAATACGCGCGGCTCCTTGGTACACCCCTCTCCCTTCCCCGCTATAATGGTGTATAATTGTGCGGTAACCGGCTTCGCTCCCTGGCTTTCAAAGAGGGTCAGGTCCGAAACACTACAAAAGACGCTACAAAGCAGACTACCGTAATCCCCCCGGGGTCACCATTTAGGAACCTCTTCCCCCCTCGGGCATCTAAGCGGATTTTAGGAAGAGACCCCGGCGGCCGAACACTACTCCCCCCACCCGTCGAAATGTATTATCAGCACTAATCCCCCCTTTTTGCACTCCTTTTCTCAATTTCAGCCCGGGCAACGCGACACTAAGCCGATTTATTGCCCCGGAGCAATCGGGTTGCGAAAAAGTAGACATTTTTCGGGATGTAAAGAGGAATGTAGTGGAGTAGTCTTATGATAGCTAGCAAAGATTCTTTGGGGAATTGGAGGGGCAGGCTAACAGAGATTCTTTGAGGAATTAGAGAGCAGGCTAGCAGAGATTCTTTGGGGAATTGGAGGGGCAGGCTAACAGAGATTCTTTGAGGAATTAGAGAGCAGGCTAGCAGAGATTCTTTGGGGAATTGGAGGGGGAGGCTAGCACAGATTCTTTGAAGAGTTGGGGGAGGCTAGCAGAGATTCTTTGGGAATTGTTTTTGGAATTGGGGAATTTGAGAGGAGGCTAGCAGGAAGAATTTAGGAAACTCGCAAAATCTGGTAAAGCCGAACTTTAAGTTTTTTTTGAGGTTTTAAAGGCAAATGAAGCTCAAAAACCGACCGTTCAGCTGAGCGACGTTGGTCTGCTGCGGAGAAGCTTGTTGTTGAGCAGCAGCTGCAGCCGCGGCGGCCATCGCCTGCTGTTGCAGCAAAAACATCGGGTTCAGCAGCGGAAAGCCGGGCAGACCGGGCATTGGCCTGAAAAATGAGCATGAGCATGAGCAAGCTAGGCCTAGGCTTAGCTTTTATTTGAGCTTGAGCTCGTACCAATCCTCAAAAACCCTAATAATGCCTCCCCTTACCATCTACCATACCTGCCGAACTGTGGGGGCATCATTTGAGCGGGAGGCCCGGCTGCTGCTCCCCGTTGCATCATCTGCATCATCATCTGCTGGAAGGCGTACATCGGCCCGAACTGGTTGCCCATCTCCGGCTCGAGTTTTGGCTTTCTTGATGCTCCCGGGCCGTCCTGATCGTCGTGCTCCTCTGCCGCTCGAGCATCAACCACCTCGGGGTCTTCTTTTTTGGCCTGAATATCGGCGATGCTCCAGATTTTCGATTTTTTCGGGGTAGGGCCGTCGTGGTTGGGGGATTGTGGGGTGCGGGCGTCGCGGTTTGAGTTGTTGTTCGATTCGGAGTCTGAAAACAGTGATTTGGAAGGGTTTAGGCCGACTAGCAAAGATTTTTGTGGAATTTGAGCTTTAGGCAAGCTAGCAGAGATTCTTTGCGAAAATTTGACGAAATCGACCCACCATTCGGCCGTTTCCGGTTTTCCGAGTTGCTGATATCAGAGGTCGAGCTGGATGGCCGCTCATTGACGTCAATCTCGTTGAGGTCATCCTAAAATTCCGGTTTAAAGGACCGTTGAAGGCAACTCTCACATCATGATCGTCATCCCGTCCATCCTCATCAGACGGGCGACACCTCGGGTCCCACTCATTCTTGTGCTCCTTCTTCAGGCGACGACGGGCGTTGGCGAACCAGGTCGAGACCTGGAAACGCCAAGTTGTGGCTTAGCTTAGGCTCTTAGCTTGGCTTAGGCTTTAGGTTTTAGGTTAGCTTGCTTAGCTGCTAGGCGGCTTAGGCTTGCTTAGGCTTGGCTAGGCTTGGCTTAGGCTTGGCTTATGGCTTAGGCTTGCAGGCTGGCTTAGCTGGCTTAGTGGCTTAGGCTTAGGCTTAGGCTTAGGTTTAGGCTTGGCTTAGGCTGGCTTAGGCTTGGCTTAGGCTTGTGCTTAGGTTTAGGCTTAGGCTTAGGCTTAGGTGTAGGCTTTGACCTACAGACATCTCTAGTGATTTTTACTGTTTCAATCCCTTTAAAATTCATGACTTCCCCGAAAACCAAGGTCCCGATTTTTCGCACTTCCCCAATCCGTAGCGGAGCGGCATCCAGGACACCTAATCCCCTCCACCCTGCCCAATTCTCACCCTTCTTTATTTTATGGACACCTACAGACAGACAAACACAGTTAGATAGACGACACACACCAATTTACGACCCATGTCCCCTCACACTCCGACAAATCCCTGATAAGGGCCGCTTCCGAAAAACGGCGCAAATCACTGCCTTCCCCCCGGACACAGCGGACCACTTTACAACGGCTTGTAAAGTGGGGAGGAGGAGTTGGCAGGGGGTACGGTAGTTGGGGCGAGATTTTAAGTACGGCCCCCTGGCGATTAGCATATATGGATCGGGTCCGTTAATTCGGGTTTTTAAGGTTGATTCGTAAGATTTGCATCATTTAACATCTTTCAGAAAAATCATAATTTTGGCAAAACCACGTTTCGCCCTAAAATTTGCATATTTACCGTACTAATCGATTTTCCAGCAAGAAAATTAACATATTTGGCCAGGATATCTGAAACTAAAAATCTGAATTTCAAAATACTTTAAAAGCTCAAATTTTTACCGTAATCCCTGGTGTTCTACGGCCAAAACTAGCATAATTTAGCGTACATAGGCTATTTTCGATGTTTTTCCCGAAAATAAAGACTTTTTCCCCTTCCTTAAATCCTCGAATTTTGCATAAAAGTGAAAATTAAAAAACAGAGTTGGGCTGAAATTTCTAGCCCTACAGTATCCCCGTCATCTTTATCGCTAAATTTGCATAATCCCCTTCCCCTGCCGGCAGTGGCGTCAATTGGCATATTGCGGAATGTGTTGCCGAAATAGTCAATCGCCGGGGGCGGATGCGATAAAAGGAGCGTTGCGCAATTTTTGGGGACCCCCGAGGCTACGCGGCGATCCCCTCCTGTACACGCGTCTACTGTCAGTTTTCGTCCATTAAAGGTGCCGCAACAGGATCGCTGTCAATTAACATGTCAAGCCCATTGACCCGAGCGGGTGTGCGGCATCCCTCACCTGTGCCCCCGGGCTACAAACAAATGCCCCCGGGGCCATTTTCGCGGCTACCCGCTACCAGTAATTAGCATTTTTCGGCCGGGGTATCTGGGTGATTGGGATGAATACCGGTGTTTGCTTTGGCTTACCGCTCAAATTAGCATATGGATCAGTGAATTTTGCACGATTTTTTCTTGATTTTTAGGTTTTCCTTGACTAATTTGCATACGAAAAACTACGTTTTGAGAAATTTGCATACGAGCATTGGGTTTCGGTTTTTGGCGTAATTTTTCTCGAAATTTGATGCTGGTTCAGGTAAATTGCATACCCAAATGGAAAAAGTTCTTTTTTTTAATTTGATCTGACTAAATTGACGATTTTTGAGCAATTTCCATTTGATGTTTTATTTTGTGCGATTAGCATACAGACCTTTTGGCGCCTTAACCTAATTAGCATATCAACATCTAATTAGCATACTGCGGTTGGTTAGGCCAATTTGCATAAAAAAATTTAGCTTGATTTTTAGCAATTTGCAGATTTCAACAGGGGCTTGTGGACTTTTTATTGAATTGGCAGGCTAATTTGCATACGAAGATTTTCTTTGAAATTTAAAAAATTTAATAGGGTCATGGATTTTTCGTAATTTGCATAGCGAAATGCCCCGATTTTACGCCATAGTTTGCTTGTATAATTTGAATTCGGTCCCCCGGTTCAAACGACTTGTGGAGGGCATTTTGGGTGGGGTGGGGGTTTGTCGAGTCGAGTAGTGAGTGGTGATAGCATCGGGGCGTAGTCTTTTTGGGGGGCATAGACAAACCCCTCGGTCAATTCTTCGTTAAACCTTATAGAGGAGAGAGAGTGAGAGAGAGAGCGAGGGAGAGAGATTTGTGAGTGCTAAGAGCTGTCAACACGGCCTCCTTTGACTCGACACCGCTCCTGCTCCTTTGGATGGGTGCGCTGATCGGGCCCGTAGATACTGGACCAATCTGAGGGGTCGAGGAGGCTGTGTTTCCGGCACACACCCCTTTACACACACCCTCATCATTGAGAGAGAGAGAGAGAGAGAGAGAGAGAGTGAGAAAGAGAGCTAGAGAATTTTAGCACCTATTTAAAAACAGAGAGCAGCGGTGAATGTTTTGAATTGGGGATTGTTATCGGTGTCAGATCTGGATAGGTAGATGCTCAAAAGAAAATGCTAGCGTTTCCGCAAAGAATCTTTGCTAGATGGCCCTTAAATCCAAAAAAAATTCCGCAAAGAATCTCTGCTAACCCCCCAGGGATTAAAGTTTTAAAGGGACGTTGAAGGTATAAACTCGACTTAGGCTGGTTAGGCTTAGGCTTAGGCTTAGGCTTAGGCTTAGGCTTAGGCTTAAGCTCAGGCTTAGGCTTAGAATTCTCACCTGTGTCATGGACATCTTCGTGACGACGGCCAGTATGACCTTCTCCTGCTTGCTCGGATACGGGTTCTTCTTGTGCTCGTGCAGCCATGCCTTCAGCGGTGCTGTCGTCTCCCGTGTCGCGTTCTTCCTCCTCTCCCCATTCATACCGTATCCAGGGTACATCCCGTTCACGAACATCCCCATATCTCCGTCGCCGAGGCCCTGCAACTGAAAGTTCTTTTCTTGAATTAGAGGTTTTCTCCATTTTTTATTGACCATTTTATACCTGATTTTTTAGAGCAAAAAATTCTGAACAAGATGCCATCTTAAAAAGCCGGGAAAAGTTACGGTAACTTGCAAAAATTCAAATTTATCGATTACCGTAACCAAATGCGTTTTTTAAACGAAAATTTGTTCAGAATTTTTTGCTCTCTCGATTCCGCTATAACCTGCTCTCCAAAAACTACAGTATCCCCCCGGAAAATGACCGATTTCCGGATTTGCCCCCCGGTCCCCCCGGAGCGCGCGCCCAAATCCATCATGCGGAAAGATAACATTGCAACAAGTCAATCGCCCCCCTCCTACGGGATCTGTGGATAAGATGGGTGCGGAAATGATCGCCAAGGTCACGTTTCCGTCAAGTGTCAAGTGGAGTGTCGCGTAGTGTCTTGTCTACGGGGTCGAGAAAAGGGTTAAACGATCTGCTACTAGTTAGGCTTCGCTTTAGGCTTGGCTTGGGCTTAGGCTTGGCTTAGGCTTGGCTTAGGCTTGGCTTGGGCTTGGCTTAGGCTTGGCTTGGGCTTGGCTTAGGCTTGGCTTAGGATTGGCTTAGGCTTAGGCTGAGGCCTGGGCTTAGACATAGGCCTGGCTGCTTAGGCTTGGAGGCTTCGCTTAGGCTTAGCATAGGCTTGGGCTTGGCTTGGCTTAGTCTTAGGATTAGGCTTAGCCTTAAAAATATATCCCCCTAATATCCTGATCCCCGTTTTTGCCGACCCCCGCCCAGCAACAAAAACTGAAGCGAAGGTCAAATGCCCGTTGTGGCGGAGTGTCGCGTAGTGTTGTGTGAGTCTTGTCTCGTGCTCCCCCCCCCCCCGCCTGAAAGAGTTATGCTAACTGAGGACTCTAAGAAGGGAGCTGCAGCTCCCCTGTGAAAACAGTGCTCTCTGAGGCGCGCGACAAGGTCAACTCGCCCCAGACCTCATTAATTAAAAGTTGCCTGGCCGGCGGAAACTTGGGTGTGTGTGTTTGGGATGGGGGTTTGTTCTCGAATTTGGCGGAAGGAATTGAATCGGGAAAAAGGGGAATTTTTTGAAGAAAATTTGCTAGCCTGCCCCTATCAGTTCCCCAAAAATCTCTGCTAGCCTGCCCCTATCAGCTCCTCAAAGAATCTCTGCTAGCCTGCCCCTCCAATTCCTCAAAGAATCTCTGCTAGCCTGCCCCTCCAATTTCTCAAAAAATCTCTGCTAGACTGCCCTTCCAATTCCTCAAAGAATCTCTGCTAGCCTGCCCTCCAATTCCTCAAAGATCTCTGCCAGTTCCCCCCTATAATTTGCCGTCCCCCACAAATCGTAGAATCCAAGAGCGATGTTGTGTGTATTCGCGGGGGTATTGAGCTGGAAATCGAGCAGGGGGCGAGAATCTGTTTGCTCAGGCTGCGGGACACGCGTGTGAAGCTTCTGGTGTTGGGGGCTGCTTCTTCCCCCCATCAACCACACCCAATAGCCATCTCCCCTCCCATTCCCCCATTCAACACTCTATAGGTCGCCCCCGCCAGCTACCGTACCCCCAAGGTGTGCGTGAGGGGGGGGGTAGTGTTAACGAGTCCGACGAGTCCCCTCGACCAATCAACGTCTATCGGGGGACATCTTGGGATTGACATCATCTGTGGTAATTTGAGAATAAGGGGTCAAAGCTTGGGCTTAGGCTTGTGGTTTAGGGTTAGACTTAGGGTTTAAATTTTCCAAGGAAAATTCCAAATGTCCTCTGCTAGTTTGCCTGCGTGTTAACATTTCCGCAAAGACCTTTGCTAGCTCGCCCGAAGAACTAGAGATTCAACAAAGAATCTCTGCTAGCTAGCCGAAAATTTGCCCTGCCCGAAGCATTAGATTCCGCAAAGAATCTTTGCTAGTTTGCTCTGAGGTATGGGCGGCTCTTTCTGAGTGCCAATCCCTTTAAAATGACCCGTTGCCAATTATAGCTGAGCCCTGATCTACTGTGTCTTCCTAATCCCTTTAAAACACTCAATCCCACCCCGAAAATCTCGATAGCATAATTTCCTCATTCCCCTATCAGAAGCTCGTATCTATTTTCACGGCCGTTTAATCTAACACAGCGACAGACACAAGATGGCCCTCCTTTTGGGCCCCAAGAGACGATGCGTTGAGCACATCCATTTAAATGCTAATTAAGAGCGAAACGGGGGCCTAGGGGGTGGCCCGGTTGGCTATTATCGGTTGGAAGGGGGCAGAACCCCCCTTCCAACACACCGGAAAAGCGCCCCTCCTCACAATTTCCATTAACCCGTGTTTTCACCCATCGCGGAATTCGAGGCGAGAGAGTGAGAGAGGGAGGGAGAGAGAGAGGGAGATAGTGGTGTATCAACATTAGCCGCTACCGTAGCTTGCTCTCTCCTGATGACCCATGCGTAGGCGAGAGAACTAGCTAGAGCGGGAGAGCGAGTGAGAGAGAGAGTGAGAAATGCTGGTGGAGCGAGAGATATAGGTAAAGCGATAGAGAGCGAGATAGAGAGAGCGAGAGAGGGAGAGAGAGAGCGAGAGAACGAGAGAGAAAAACCTTGAAATCAACATACCATTGGCATAGGCGGGAACGGGCACAGCGGGGTCGGCATCGGAAATCCGGGTGGCAGCAGTGAGAGGCCGGCCGGGAGGTTGGCAAGGCCCTGGAAAGTTAGAAATTATCTCTGCTAGCTTGCCCTTGTCTGAACACTTTCTAAATGTTCTCTGCTAGCTTGCCGTTATTTTAAAAGCTTTTTTAGTCTGAAACCCGTCCAAATGTTCTCTGCTAGCCTGCCCTTTAACACCAAAAACCTGGAACAGCGGCCGGCCCCAAACCCGACGTCCCCTTATCGGTGTGCTCGGCGATTGAGAACCCAACAGCTGGTTCGGGTTGAAGGGGAACGCCATCCGGCCGATAGAGAACTGCAGGGATCGGCTTTCTGGGGTGGATGGGTCGCCTGCAAAAAATTAGGATTTAATGAGGTATTTTTACTTTAAAAGTACTGAATAAAACATGAAACCGAAGAATGAGAAAAAATAGATATAGAAAAGTATCTTTGGATTTAAGCTTCTGGTATCGACAGAAAAAAAACTTAAAAACGAGAGATAAACAAAGATAAGAGAAAAAAAGCCGATGCTCAAGTTTAGGCTTAGGCTTGGCTTAGGTTTGGCATAGGCCTGGCTTAGGCGTGCTTCAGGCTTAGGCATAGGCCTAGTCTTCAGTCTGGTCTTAGGCTGGTTCTTATGTTTAGGCTTAGGCCTACGTTTAGACTTAGCTTAGGCTTAGGCTTAAATTTAGTCTTAGACTTAGCCTTGGCCGAGGCTTAGGCCAACGGATAACTATCGACAACCATTGACATCGAACAAACTTATTAGTGTCGGTCCCATAAAAGAGGGGGCGTGGCCTGTTTTTTGTAGGCCCCAGGATACTCCGCAGCCCTCATCCACCAGGTGGTTATGGTATGCAAATTGTCCGGGGGCCACGGCTCACAGCCACCGACACACACATCCGCCGGGCCACGCGCCCGCTCTTCGGCAGGTGGGAGGTGTTGGAGGGAGTTGGGCATTTGTGTTCTCAGGGCTTCGAATTACTGGGGGATTTAATGGGATGTAATTTTAACACGTGTAATAGTGGCGGTTACACTGCATTCCCATGCCTAGGGCTAGGCTTAGGCTTAGACTAGGCTTGTTAGGCTTAGGCTTAGGAGTAGACTTAGATTAGGCTTAGGCTTACTACTATGCTTTGGCTTAGGTTCATGCTTCACTTAGGCTTCGCGGCTTAGACTTAGGGTTAGATCTTGGCTTGGCTTGGGCTTAGGTTTAGGCTTAGCCCAGACTTAGGCTTCACTTACACTGAAAAATATCTAGTTTTTCGTGGGGTGTAAACTTGAAGCCAGCCCGTCGGACAGTTAGTTGATGTGCTGGGGGTGTAAACGCGTGTCAAGCGATCGGATAGAGCTCTCTTCCCCCACCCCCCAATCCCACCCCCGGTCAATGTTTATCATTTGCACGACGCGCGTCAACATTTAGGGGGGATGGCGGTGGATGATAGAAGGACACGGATGGATACAACTATCACATGACACCTTGTGGAATGAGGAGAGAGAGAGAGTGAGAAAGAGAGCGAAGACGTACAGCTCGATAAAGGCCAATTCTGAACTGAATTCGCCTTTCCACACCGCTGGGTGTAAACAGCAATCCAGCGTACATCTGCCCCTTTGGCTAATGCGCTTGAAACTGTCACCCCAGTGTCAGACAGGGCTTATAATCCCATAAGACGGACCCCTAATCGGCTCGCTCTGATATAGAGATGGGTCCGGAACTGTCCGGAATTTTGAAAGTGAGGTTCCTAAACGATCGCTGCTAGCTAGCCAGGACCAAACAAAAGTCTGAGCTAGCATGCCTGGGGCTCAGAAGCATTCCTCTAATGGTCCCTGCTAGCTCGCCTGAGGTCACGAATCTGTCCTAAATGATCACCGCTAGCTTCCCGGTGCCCAAAAACCTTCCTCAAATCACCTCTGCTAGCTTGAGTTTCCAGCGCGTCCTGCCAACCCTCAAACCATAAGCTCAATTCTTTCCCTCCATCGATCAAATTTGTTCCGGTCCGGTTTCGAGTGAAAACCCCCTGGCGGGAAGCGATCCCAAAAACAGAGATGGATGATGCGATCGGGGGGTGATAATGCTCTTTTTGTGATCAGATTCGAAGGGGGGAGTGTGTCTGTGTCTGTGTGTGTTTATAGATGGATGGATGGACGGACCGGTTGCCGTACGATAGCGGGGGAAGAGCGCCAAATATCCGTCAAGCCCCCAATCCCAGATCCATCCACAAACATTGCATTTCACGCCGGTGGAATATGAGAGAGAGAGAGAGAGAGGGAGAGAGAGAGAGAGAGCGATCATTCCCTAATAATCTAGGCTACCTCGCCTGCTTAATCTTCTTGACCTTGGCCAGCCAGCAGAGATCATTAGGCCAAAACGATGCACTGGATAGGGCAAACTAGCAGGGATTCTTTATTTTCTATGTGATACGCAGAAAAAAGCCAAAAGGGCAGGCTAGCAGAGATCATTGGATCGAAAGTAGTGCGTCTCAACCGCAGCTTAGTTATTGAGAGAGAGACAGATCGAGAGCGCGAGATAGAGAGACACATCGATGGCGAGGGAGACAGAAAAACAGAGAGAGAGAGAGAGAGAGAGAAGAGACCGAGAAAAAGCGATAAATAGATCAAGAGAAAAAGAGAAAACACCAAAACCAAAAATGACCCCCGCATCTCCCCACGACACGTGTGAATTGGAATAGCAATCGCGTGGCGTGGGGGAATATCTGTCAGTTTGTCAGTCAGTTTGCCTGTCTGTCTGTGCTTATTTCCGTCGGGCTGAGATACAGGGATGGAAACGGTAGTGTTGGCTGATGGATGAGGGGTGGGGAGAGTATGAGGAGGTTAGCACCACCAGCAACAATTTCTATCCCCCCACGGATCGCAAGTCAGGAAAAACGATGATTTGGCGCCGGGCCCGGTGGGGGTTTCGCGGGAGCTATTTTTTGGGGGATAAAGAATCTCTGCCAGAGTGCTTGGCTCGCAGCAAATTCTCAAAAAATCTCTGCTTGCTTGCCTATAACTGATTTCCTTAAGAATCTTTGCCAGCCTGCCTTGTTATTTGAGAATTTCCGAAGGCCTTTGCTAGCCTACCCGGCAGAAAAATGCAAAAAGCTGCAGCACGACTTGAATTTGCATGATTTGAGAGAAATTCTTAGGGAGAGAAAGCGAGAGAAAATAAGAGGGAGAAAGAGAGAGCGAGAGTGAGAGAGATGGAGAGCGAGAGAGAGAGAGAGAGAGAGAGAGAGAGAGAGACAGAGAGAGAGGCAACTAGAAGATAACTCGAAATTCCCTAAAATTTGCATAAACACTAATTGAAACCCCGATTTCCCTGATCAGTCCAAAACACAGGGGAATTAGCCGGGAGAGCTGTGGTTCTCGCCCCGGAACCGGAATTAGCAGCCGGTTGGAAAATCGGAATTTTTTAGGTGTCAAGAGCGGGTGAGAGAGAGAGAGAGAGAGAGAGAGAGAGAGAGAGACTCTCCCATATACAGATAGACAATGCTGGTGCCATATAGATTGAGGCTCACCCAGTGAGGAGCCCAGGCAGGGGGTGAGCCGAAAAGGGGGGCGGAGCCTGAGGTCCCGGGGCGGACAAGGTGTGTGTGTTGTGTGTAGGAACACTTGTCGGACACGCCGGGGGACTAGGGATTAGGCCACGCCCCCCGCAGCCAACCCCCGGCCCGGCTACCGTAGTCCTCTCTCTTTCTCTGTGGCCACTACGCCCGACTACTCAATGACATTCATCAAACAGGGGGAGAGGAGCAGCAGCGGTGAGCCTCCGGGACCACACCCCGTAATTTGTTGAATCGAGGTGGTGAATCTATGGGGTGGGTAGGCTGGCTTAGGCTTTGTAGCTTGTAGTCTAGCGGATTCTAGGTTTTTGAGGTATCTACACATTAATGAAAACGAGGCTAACTATCAGAAATACTAGAAAAGTGCAAAAACGACGTTATGGCGGTTTTAAAGGGACTCGCAAGGCAAAAATGTTGATTTTGTAGCTTGTCTTTTAACGGGGGTTTAGGCTATAGGCACTGCAACATTAAAAATTGTAGTTTAAAACCTAGAAAAGACCTTTAAAGGACCGTTAAAGCCAAGTTCCCCTTAAATTACGCCAGTTAAAGAAAGTACTAAAACCCAGAGGCGCACGAGCAATGCTGTGAGGCGCAGAACCTACAAACCGGAGCCCATCTAATGTCTATGTGATGAAAAATGGGGGGCAAACCGAGTCCGCGATGCTCCAATTGACGGCTCGTGGAGACCGTATGCCGAGAAGGGAGCATCAGCCCCTAATAGCCGCAATTATCTGCTACCACAGCCGTGCAGTGAAGCCTCAAAACTTGTGAATGAGGTGGAAGTAGATAAATTGGTGTCAGGGACCCTTTAGAAGGGGTTTAAAGGGCCGTTGAAGTGGATAACTACGAAAGGCTACAAATTACAACGGGCCCTGACTACTGTAGATTCGGGATCGACATAATCCCGGAAAAACGCGAGGACTACCCCAAAATTGGCCTCAATCATGAGCGAGAGAGCGAGAGAGAGGGCGAGAACGAAACAGAAAAACGAGCACGAGCGAATTGTTCCACTTGTCAATTGTCAGGCGGGGGTTGTCAAATTCGAGGGCGATCCCTATAACTTGCCCCTTTCACTGCCTGAAAAGGACAGCCGGGAATAGTGTAATAAGCCTAGGTTTGGGCTTAGGCTTAGGCCTGGCTTAGGCTTATACACAGGCTTAAGTCCCTAGTTTTAAGCAAAGTTCTAAAACCTGAAGCTTTTCCCCCATCCGGAAGCCCCGAAATTCGCTTCAAATTCCGGATTTTATAGCCTGTTTCAGGGCCCACCGCCCGGCCGGCGAAAACACCGATTTCGGGGGGCCCGGATTGGGGTTTTCGGGCCGGGGATGAGTAGTAAGAGGGGAGGAGGAGCAAGTGGAAACTACTAATTGCACATCGTAAAATGCGAATGCCCAGATAGAGCGAGAGAGAGAGAGAGAGAGAGAGAGAGAGAGAGAAAGATTTGTCGTCGATTCTGGCGCTAGTTGTAAAACTGCTTGTAAAAGTGGTGGTGCTTGTAAATTTTGATTGCGCTTGGTTCATAGGCCAACGTCCGTTTGATTTGAAGCGGAGCCAATCGAACAGTCCTTTGTGAAATAGCCTATGTTTTTGAAAACCATGCGCTAAATAAGAATCTAGTTGGTGCAAGCCGGCTTTTCTCAAAAATGCACATGAAACGGCCACAAGGGGTTTCAATCGTAACCTTATTCAAAAAGCAAAAAGAATTGTTGATGTGAGTTTCGAACTTTTGCCTGAATCGCAAAAAGTTTGATCGGCCGTGGTGTTAGCCACTGCGCCACGCTTACTGGTGGTGGGGAGAGGTCAGAGCGGCTCTTCCCCCGGCGGCCATTTTGGGGTGGCGCGAGCATCGGGTCCAAAAATGCTGTTTTAGTTTTTAATTTTATAAAATCGGAAACAGCCATTCCGCAAAAACGAACAACGGGAGCTTGTTCAGAATTCAATTCTCTATCGAATGAGCTAGGTCGCAAAAGGTTTTGCCGATGACACTAAAAGGGCACTCCTTGTCAGAGTATCCGGTTCCCGAGCCTACAATTTACATGGGCGTCTAAAGGAGTGTAGTGGAGTGGAGTGGTAGAATAGTGGTTAAAGGAGAGGCATTTCATGGCCCTCTAATACCCTCCGAAAGCACGAGCACCACCACCAAGATCACATTTCACTTTTCGACGAGTATGCCGGGGGGAGGGGCCCCCTGAATTTCAGGGGTATTCGAGTGGAGTGCTTCCGGGGGAATGGACCCGGGGGCCAACACAGCAAGCAGGGGGATAAAACATCCGTTTTTCAGGGGAGGGGGTGTCGATAGTACGGTACCGGATTAGAAATTTTTTTTGGAGACTATTGGCTCTCATCTAGCAAAGATTTTTTAGGATTTTAGGGCTCTAAAGGTACCGGAGTTTTCCAATTTTAGCTAGCAAACTAGCAGAGATCCTTTAGGAATTTTTCCGGCCAATTAAAGGGACTGAGAAGCTTCTAATCACCATAAAACACCAGGCAAGCCAGCAGAGACCCTTTAGGATCTCATCCCAGCTAAATGTTGCCCTTAACAAGGAAGTTGTCAACCTGACATGTCAAGGCTACGGTAGCGCCTCCCAATGTTTTGTGGTTGGCCGCCCAGTCTCGTCGAAATTTGAGAAGAGTTTTCGGGGGTTTGGGTGTGCAAAAACGCCGTCGCGACATATGTTCATTCGCGGCGGGACTCACCCCGTCCCGTTGACACCTCTAAACGATTGGGGGAAGGATGAAGAAGCGGGAAACGAGGGGGATAGGGGGATTTGTAAAGCAAGATGGATTCCAAGATACGCGAGAGTACGCGAGACTACACAATAGTACGCGAGAATACGCGACCGTACGCGAAAATACGCGAGACCACGCGACCGTACACGAGAATACGCTATGCTACGCTACGTTACGGTATGCTCCACTACGCTACAATACGCTATACCTCGTTACGTGACGCTGCGTGACACTACGATATACTACGCTAAGCTACGTTACACTACGTTACACTACGTCACTCCACTACGTTACGCACCAATGGACTTTGTAAGTGGGATTTTAACGGGGTTCAAAAGGTTCTGAGAGCGGGAGAGAGGGCGGGAGAGAGAAAGTAATTTCAAAGTTGTCATTAGTGCATCAACGACCCGATCCTTAAAAACTTGTAAAATTTGTAATTAACATAATTAACAAGGCGTCCCGATTAGTCGATCCGGGTGCTGAACAAGTTGTCGACAGTGTGAAGGGGGGAGGGGCCGATGGGGTGATGGATTGGACCGGGCAGAGGGGAAGACACGCCCACTAATCGGACAGACAAACAGACACAACAGACAGACAGACACCACCAATACTACCGTTGAAATCGGGGCGGGGCTAGAGAGGGGAGAGAGGAGAGAGAGAGAGAGTGCGAGAGAACAATGGTCATAGTCCTTCCGGCTTCCATTATCGGCCCTCTAATTCTGCCACACACCGATTGAACAAATGGGCGAGTGGAGATTCCTCAGTGTTATTTGCTAGCCGACCACATCGCGCGATTCCACAAGAATTGCTGCTAGCTTTCGCTGGGAAAAACAACGCGTGTAACCTAGCAGACCCCACTCAGGAATTTACTAGGCCTCCCACAGGCTAGCAGAGTTGATTTAGGAATTTTCTAGACCTTTGGCAAGCTAGTAGAGGCCATTTAGGAATTTCCTGGACCTCCGGTCGACTAGCAAAGAGATTTTAGGAAATTCTAAACCTCTGGCAGGCTAACGGAGGTTGTTTAGGAATTATTTCTAACTCAGGCTAGCTAGCAAAGATTATTTGAACTTATCCGGTTCCGCAAATGGTCTCTGCTAGCCCGCGAGCCGAAATTGGACACAAGGAGGTACCTTAAACCTAAATCCCTCAATTTCGGCACATCAAAGTCTAGTTTATGCAAATTAGGGGTAACCGAGCCAGAGATTAATGGAGGCGGGAATGAGTTCAAATAGCTCGAGAACCACCGAGCGGACCGATAGCTATATGGTGATAAGAGGATATCCGGGGGATGGAGAGGGGCAGGCTTATGCCCTCGGGCAATAGACCTCGTCTACAGGAACCTTTCGGAAGGGGGAGACCGACAAAGGGGCAGATTGGAGGAGAGATGAGGTGTTAGATTGGGGCAGATGACAGCAATACCCCAGGGGTAATTAGGATAGTTCCGGAGTCTATTTCAAATCCTCAAAAAATCTCTGCTAGCCTGCCCCAAGACTTTAAATTCCTCAAAGAATCTATGCTAGCCTGCCTGACCAATTCCTCGAATTGCTCAAATTGTCTCTGCTCGCCGGCCCACCAGACGCACAATTCCTCAAAAACCTTTGCTGGCCTGCCCGCCAGCCCGCCATTCAAATCCACAAAGCCACAAAGAATCTCTGCTGGGCCAAAAATTTCAAAGAATTCTGCTAGCTTGCCATAATACCTCTAATTCCTCAAAGAATCCCTGCCAGCCCACTCCCGTGCAGATTCCCCCGAAACCCACCTCGTTTGAAGTCATTCCTGCATTCCTTAATGTGTGATCCTCCCACCGACCCCACACCCCCTGTTCCCCCGCACTCTAAAATGCGCCCTTTTCAGGCCCGCAAAGTATCCCCCTCTGAATGGCATAAAGTTCTCAAGTGGGCCCCCTAGATGGAGTGGATCTCTCAATTGGTTGTTCAAGAGTGTACGATAGATATATGGGATTCTGGAAGGGGGCCTGCTTCGAGGCTCTAAATGTGAAACTTGAGACTATGTTGGGGAGGATGAGGACCAGGAGGAGGAGGACGAGAAGCGGGAGGGGGATTAGAAGATGAGGACGAACTAAAGTGAAATCGCTGCCCACTTTGAGGAGGAGATATACATGCAATATAGCTGGCAGCGAGAATTGCGGAAATTTGGTGTTGCGGATACTAGCAGAGATTCTTTGAGGAATTCGTGGGATTGGAGGGGCAGACTAGCAGTGATTTTTTGAGGATTCAGAGAGGCAGGCTAGCAAAGATTTTTTAAGAATTTAGAGGAGCAGACTAGCAGAGATTTCCTGAGGAATTAGTGGGGCAGGCTAGCAGAGATTCGCTAAGAAAAATGACTTGAAATCCCCGGAAAAACTGTTGTGTAAGGAGGTGCATGCCGTAGTGTCATGTAAACGACCCGTTTACCCACACTTATCCGCCCTTTCCGCCGCCCATCTTTTGCCAGCCAGGGCTAGCAGCCACTTGGCGCATTTTTGAGTGCCGCTCCGCTCTCCATGTTAACAACGTTTGGTCAGCGATACTTGGGTAAACAGGGTTTTTGAAGATTTTGTGGGATTCTTCGTTGTTTGTAGCTCTCACTAGCTTTTTCTCTCGCTGTCGCTCTCGCTCTCTCTCTCTCTCTTCATCTCTCTCGCACCCTCTCTCTTGCACTCACTATCTCACTCTGTATAAATCTTCCTATCTCTCGCCCTCGCTCTCTCTCTCTCTCTCTCTCTCTCTCTCTCTCTCTCCAGCTAATCCGTTTATATAAACTGTACGCTATGGTAGAATGGGCAAACGACCCACACCCATTGACACGAACCCGGATTATGGTAATGTGGCGCAAGATTATGATGATCTCAGCTCTCATCCGATTCTATAGCGTGCCCCCCTTCCAATGCTGTGGCAAGTGCTTGACCCCCTAAGGGCACCAAATACCCCCAAACACCGTCACTGACACAATGGACACCTCTAATCCACCCACCCCATCGGGTGTTGCCAATCCCTTTAAACGCAAATCGTCATGATCTGAGGGCAAACAATGAGCAAATCTGTATATACAGACAAACACACACGTGTCGCTGTGTTTATACGAATTTTAGGAGGGGGATTGTTTGGGGGACAGTGTGCGTGTTTGGACCGGGCTTCAACATCTGTACCACATGCAATGGCGATTTCGCGGAGTCTGAAGGATTACCGTATCTTAAAAATAGGCCTACAATCCCTTTCAAACAAAGAAGAAAATTCCCAAATCGCCTCTGCTAGATTGCCAGCTATACCTAGCCTTTCTAGTCCCTTTAAAACCCACAAAAATCCCAAAGCGTCTCTGCTAGCCCTTTCCTAGTTCCCTCAAAACACCCAACCGCAAGTTATTTATGAAAAAGCAAAAAACTTCGTCACGGCCGGGGGGCGAACCCGGGCTTTGGGAACGGCTGGCGATCACGGAACCAATGAGCCACCGGGCTGATGGGGGTCGGGGTGGGGCAGACCCTGTTCCCCCCAACGGCCCACCTCCACGCTTTAGGAAACAGACCCTGCTTAGCGTGGACCAAAAACTGGCAAGTGAATGTTTCGTGAAAACGCGGCAAATTGAAAGCATGTTTTCGTTCCCAAGCTAGAAAATTCCCAGGTTGCCTCGGCTAGTCTGCCAATTTGTGCCAACTTCATAGTCCCTTCAAGACCCAAGAAAATTCTCAAATTGTCTCTGCCATTAGTCAGCCTTTTCCCCTTCAGGAATTGGAGCAAAACCCCAACCTTGTCCCGAGAACCCGATAAAATCTTGAATTTCTGTTGTGGGTAGGCAGGATCGAATCGTAACCCCCCGGTCAGGTATATCAATCGACCACAATCTGGCGACAAGATCTCCGTTGGGGGTAGTAATTCGTTTTTTCGCGGATCCCCATCCATCTTGTAGGAGAGAGAGAGAGAGAGAGAGAGAGCGAGATGGCTATCTTCAAAATTGACACCTGTTCGATAGACAGTCGCTACCAGGCCACACCGGCGCCATATGGAATGGGAATGGCTCGTCGGACAATACGGCTAGATTTCTATAGGGATGGACCTTTAAGGGTCCCTTAAAATGATATTTTGATGGGAAGCTAGCAGAGATCATTGAAGAATTTTCCAAGATTTCGAGGTGCTATGAATAATTGAGTTGAGGGCAGGCTAGCAGAGACAATTTGGGACCATGTTTAGGCAGAGACACTTAAGCTTAAGGACTAGGCTTAGATACAGGCTTGGGCTTAGGCTTAGGGCATCCTAGCAGAGACCGTTTGGGAATTTTTTGCATTTCAAAGGAGTTGTAAAGCGATGAAGCAAACTAAAAAATATGGAAATTTGGGCCATTTGGGATTTTTTGACAATTTTTTTACTCTACGTTATGCTCTGTACGCCCGATCACGAGCCGGCTAGCAGAGATCATTAAGGAACCCCCTATCCCCAGATTTACGACCAACCCAGGACACGATATTTGGGCTTAGATACGGATCTGCGGAATTGACACCTGTTATTCTCTTCTGTATGGCCTCGATAACAGATTTACGATGGAAAATAATGACAGAGAGAGAGAGAGAGAGAGAAAAAAGGGAGAGATGCCATGACACCCATTTTCATATCTTATCGAAGACAGATGTCCTCCATTTCCTAAACCATTATTTGAGCAACCCCATCCCCCCTATCAAACACATCCCCACCACCAAAAAGCGCCGACGGCAAACGGAAATGCAAACACTTTGTGTAGGGGGGAGTGAGTGATCCGATATCGACTCTGTCTCTCACTCACTCTCTCTATCTCGCTCTCTCTCGCCACTTCACAACCCCTAACAAACACAGCCCCGCACATGCCGCCGATTTGACGATCAGGTGGTATTTCGAGGGGTCGGTTAGGTCATTCATGGGTTCTTGAGCGCTTCAAACGGAATGGCAGGCTAGCAGAGATTCTTAAGGAAAAGGCAGGCTAGCAAAGATTTCTTAGGAATGGGTAGGCTACTAGGGATGCTTTCTTTAGCAAGGGTAGGCTAGCAGGGATTTTTTGGAATCGGCAGCTAGCAGTGAGCCTCGAGGAGGATATACTGATTACGACATGGAAATCCTATTCCCAAAAAACGAGGGAATTTAGGTTATAAGATTTGCATGTCGTGATCGGTATAACCTCCTTCGGAACCTCTGCTAGCCTGCCAATCCCAGGAAAAAGAGGATTTTTAGGCGAGGTAGATCGATCACGACATGAAAATCCAAGCCAGACGGCATACGAGCAGAGATTCCTGTGGAGAAATCTACCGTTACGCTACGAAAATCCTTTTCCAAGCTCAACAGCCTCTCCATTTTGTCGGTTTCCCTTTCTCTACAGCATTATCCATCCATTCGTGAAACGCGACACTGTAATTAAGTGTTTAGCGATAGAGAGAGAGAGAGAGAGGAGAGAGAGAGAGGAGAGAGACAGCGAGCAAAGACCTCTAAAGGAATTGAGGGGGATCAACGTTGCGCAACAGTGCCCGACCCCGCCCGATCGGTCTTCCCTTATAGATGTAGGGAGGGGTGGGGGTCTATGTTGTGTATGTGCCCTCCCGGCTATTTGAAGGGGGCATGGTTTAGCAGGTGTCTTCATCCCTTGGATCCGGCCTGCCTCACACACATGCATCTCCTAATCCGATCATCCTTGAGGTGGGTGTGGTGGAGGACGAAGGGGGGACCTGGAAAATTGTCTTGTTGGAGTTGTTTGTGGAGACACTGTCGCCAGAAAAAATTGAAAGATAAGTTATACGGTAGCTCGTAAGATTTTCTAAAATACGGCAGCGCAGAAAAATTATGACAGGTTACGGTACTCCCGAAATCTGGAAGGCTATACGAGATAAAAACGGACGATCGAGAGTGAGTGAGTGAGTGAGAGAGAGAGAGAGAGAGAGAGAGAGGAAGAGAGAGAGCGATCGAGAGTGAGCAGAGAGAGTGAATGTGATAGAGAGCAACAAGAGTGATCAAGAGAGAGAGAAAGAAGAGAGAGAAGGGTGTGAGAGAGAAAGAAGGAGAGACATGGACAGAGAGCCCAAAGAGAAGGAGAGATAGAAGATGATCTTGCAGATGAGAAATCGCTAATGTTGCTGCATTTTGTGACGGTGCACTCCGCGTTGCGGTCGCGTTCAGGTTCGCTCTTTCTCTCTCTCACTCTCTCTCTCCCTCTCGTCTCTCTCTCTCTCTACCTTTCTCTATCCTTTCCCGGTCCTCTCAATCCCTTTAAAACCACTAAGTGGTTGGCAGATGGCATTTATCTGTATGCCTGTTTGTCCGTATATCTGTCTGTCTGTCCATCCTTCTGTCGATCAGTGGTTGTGCGGGCGGCTCTTCAATCGGCGCTTCCACCCCACTTCACTCCTATCCACAAACAGACAGACAGACAGACAGATGATCTGACGAGCAGACAGACAGAGCGACAAACGCAGCGGGAAGCGCCTCTGATGCGCTAATGCTAAGAGGGGGGATCGCTTTCCGACACACTACGCTCCTCTCCACACACTTAAGCATCTCATCGGATCGGACCGGGGAGGGAGACGACTGCTGTTTGTTTGTCTGTTTGGGGTACGGTAGCCGGGGCGGCAACTAGCAATCGAGGGGACTGACACACTTGAGTGTACTGACCAATCGTTGTTGACGAGGGACTGTAGCTAGGTGTGAGTGGAATATGTCGGATTAAAGGGGCTGGAAAGAAGGGATTTGTCTGGATTTAGGGATGGGCTTTGCTTGGGCTTTGCTTAGGCTTAGGTTTGGTATAGGCTTACGCTCCGTTGAGCCTCCAAACCGACCCGATTACCGATTAATCTCGGAGTAGAATCGTTCCTATAAAGAGAACACCGCCATCCGTGAGAGTACAAAAACTGTGTGTGAGAGAGAGAAAGTGACAGAGAGAGAGAACAAAAAGCTGTGAAACGATGGGTTACTGGGCGACACCCCCAGCCGGTGGCTACACATGTTTTCTCAGCCGGCCATACCACAGAAGCCACCCTCCATATCGACTCCCAATGTTATTGCAGATGGCCACTTTCAGATACCACATCCCGGGGCGAGAGAGAGAGAGAGAGAGATAGAGATAGAAAGATAGTGTAGTTCTGGTTTCTACGGCATTGCGAAATCGTTAGCTAGCAGAGGTCATTTCGTAAGAACCGGGCAAGCTAGCAAAGACCACTGAGGAACGGCCATTTTTGCGCGTTTCGAAGGCTAGCGCGGCCATTCGGCACTCCTAACTACCGTAATCCGTTGTCCGCATCTATGTCTTCTGGAATTCCAAGGCAACCTCTGGCTCCCTCTCGCTCTCTCTCTCTCTCTCTCTCTCTCTCTCTTTATTTGACATTGTATGTGAGAAGTTGTGTTTGACGGCTTCATCCCGTGGCCCCGAGATCGTCGCGACGGCGCCAAATTGTGTGTGTGAGTTGGGGGGTGTTGGTTGTGGTTGGTTGGGGGGATTAGCAGGGCCAGCCGGAGCTGTGCAAATACAGCGATCATACACACATTCATTCACTACGCCGCTCAACGCAGCAGTCATACATATATTGGCAGATCGACAGACATACAGACTGACAGACAAAACCGATTCCCCAACCATCATCCGCTGGTCGAGTTCAGGGATTTAAAAAATTAAACTTCTTATCGATTCCCCTAACGACCAAAGCTCGATAATCGTTGGCAAACTAGCAGAGACCATTTGCATACAGAACGTCGAAAGCCATTCGAAATTTCTCAACAACCTTCGCGTCCCTTTAAAGAATGATCAATCCAGCTGATAAAAAAACTTCACGGCCGGACTGACTCAGGGACCGCTTGATGAAATTGGGAGTTGAATGTTAAGGTGAAACTACGAATTTACAAGAAAATGCCATGCCTTGCGTATCCATTTAAAGGAGGCCAGACAGAAAAGCAGTTCTCGCATGCGCTCTCTCTTGCTTTCTCTTTCACTCTCTCCCACTCTCTCTCCCACTCTCTTTCTCTCTCTCTCTCTCTCTCTCCCTCTCTCTGCGTACTACTGTATGTCGAGCAACTTGTTTCCCTCCGAATTCTTCAAGGTTTCCAACCCAGCGACGCGCCCGACTAATCGGATCTGTCGCTCTCTCTCCCTCTCTCTCTCCCTCTCTCTCTCGCACCAGATTCCTCTCAAGTGACTGTACGCCAAGAATCTTTTCACAGCATGCAATTCCCCCCGTCCTCCAGCAGATGATCCCCGTTACGTCGGCACAGTTGGAGGCCCCCCGATTCCGACACGATACCCCCAACGCCCCACCATAACCCGCAAATGGACAGAAAACGGACAGACAATCCGGGCAGATGGTCTACCGTTGATCGATGGCCACAAATCGCGGACGGGCTTATGCCCAAATTTGCATATAGGGGGAAGCATTCGAGCGGGAAGCTAAGGTGCCTCAAAAAGCGGGCGTAACTTTGCGGCCTTGTCCCTGATTTTTACGAAATTTTGGCTATTGATGCGCATGAGGGATTGTGCTATACCCTAAAAGATTGAGGGCACAACAGAGTAATGTGAAAAAATTGTGGCGAAAAAAATTCAGATTTTTCAAAAATACTTTTGCTGTAAATTGGTGATTTGCTAATATTTTGTGCTGAGATTTGGATCGTAGTTAGGTATAACGCGCTTAAAATTGCGCTAAAAATTTCATGCAAAATAGACTTAAGGAGAAAAAGTTATAGCAATTTTACTGACGCTACCTAGGTCGAAGGAAAAACGCGGAAATGCCGATATTGAAAATACCGACAGCCAATAACTCCAGATTTAAAAACCATTTATTGGTAAAGAACGATCAAAAATTTCGGCTGTCGGGTTTTTTAGGCTGTCGGGATTTTGCCTGTCGGCATTATGGTTGTCGAAATTTTTGCCTGTCGGAATTTTTGCCTGTCGAAATTATGGCTGTCGGGATTTTTTAGCTGACGGAATTCTGAATGTGATATTTTGGCCTGTCGGGCTTTTGTATATCGGTATTATGGCTGTCGGGATTATGGCTAGAATTCGAAGCAAAATGGGCGATAGATCAAAATTTTGAGAGGATTAGAGAAAAATCGACAAAAATTGGTTAAAAACCGGAAATGTTGATACTTTTGCGGTGGTGTTGGCGGTGGTTTGTTGAAGGTGTGAAGGGGGGTGATGGGTAGAGAGGGGCCCATCTGGCCCTGTGGTCTTTTCGCCCCGGGGCCACCTTGTGCTTACACATTCCCCCGGGTTGGATGAGGGGCCAATGGAATTGATAGGGACAACCAGTCGATTTATGGCACCGGGGAGGCAATTCAAAGGGTCTCTGCTAGATTGCCAGATTGTACTGTCATCATATTTAGCTGTCGCGCTCCCTTTAAGAATCGGGAGAGAGGGCGAGACAAGAGAAAGAGAGAGCGAGAGATAAAGAGAGTGGGAGAGACAGAGAGAGCGAGAGAGAGAAGGAGACATGGAGCCAACTTGCCAATTGCCCCTGCTAGCTTTTATTTGTGACGTTTCGAGACGTCAGGCAAGCTAGCAGAGGCCATTTGGGATTTTTTGGTCAAGGCAAGCTAGCAGAGACCATTTGAAAAGTGTCCGCAACGGTCTTCGCTAGCTTCATCTTCATTTTGCTCTTTTGTCCGAACCCCTTTAAAATTAGGGGAGAGAGAGAGAGAGAGAGAGACAGAGAGAGAGAGAGAGAGAGGGAGAGAGAAAGCGAGAGAAAGCGAGAGAGACAGAGATAGACAGAGAGATCAAACCAACTAGCTCAGCTCGTGCTCACCAGGTACACCCATTCCCCCATGTCACCTCCTCCATCTCTACCTGTGGCCCACAAGCGCCCGCCGTGGCCCAGCCCAGCTTACACAGGCGAGAATTGATAGCCAATCGTTAGGGCCCAGCTTAGGGCCCACCTCTTGGGCCCTCTAAATCACGGACAAGCGTGTCGGACACGGCCCCAGATGCCAAATTATCAGTGGTGTGGCCAGAGGGGGGAGGACAGCTGTGAATTGGGAGGTGCCAAAAGTCACAGGAGGGAAGGAGGCAAGGGCCAACTGTTCGCGCCCCCCTTAGGGCCCAATCTATCTTCCTTGGGGCCCAGTTGGGGGGAGGGGGGCATTCTGTTACCTGGAGGGCAGATCCTGCTACTTGTTTTCAGGGCGGACAAAGGAACGCGGGGGGATAGATTTATGGTATCGAATGTAAGGGGGATGGGGTTTGAATTTGAGGCAGACTAGCAAAGAACATTTGGGAAATTCTTAGGGACTAGGCAGGCTAGCAGAGATTATTTAGTAATTTTTAAAGAGTAGGAAACGTGGATCAAACGTCTGCTAGAAGCCAGCTAGCAGAGACCGTTTAGGAGGATTGCGGGTGCCAAGCAAGCCAGCGAGACTGTTTAGGAAAATTCTAAAACCAGGCAAGTAGAGGGACCGTTTAGGAAAGTTTCTAAAAGCCGGCAAGATAGCAGAGACCGCTTAGGAAAATTCTTAAAACCAGGCAAGCTAGCAGAGAACGTTTGGGGAACTTCTAGGGGTCAGGCAACGTAGCAGAGACCATTTGGGAACCCTTCGGCCAGGACGGCGAGCAGAGACCATTTGATATTCGCTAGAGCCGTGTAGAGCCCAGGCGAGCTAGCAGAGATCATTTAGGAGATGCCAATGCCTTAAAGGGGTGGTACACCAGAAAAGCAGCCTCAGACCTTCACGGTCCCGTTAACGCCGAAAATTCAAGCTAGCTAGAGCTAAGAAGCTAGCGGAGCCATTTCAACTTCCGATCGCTCCCTTCTGCCTTCTAGGTTCCTTTAAAGGGACTAGCAACTCATGCAAATCGCTTTTTCACCCCTAGGTCCATAGTACCCTCCCGTAGCCCCTATCCAAATACCCAACCCACCAAAACCGGAAGGGCAAATGAACCGTAAAAGCGCGGACATGGACGCGGAGTGTTCGTGCTCTTCCTCCCCCCCTCTCCAATTCCTGACCCGGGCCATAAATCAGTGGCGGTGGGGGGTGGAATGGCCGATAATGTGCGTATCGTCTCACTTGATTCCGTATGATTCCTATCAACATCCTCCTTCCTCTCAGGGTGGTGGATAGGGCCGGTTCCCAGTTGTAAAACCTGCCCCGGGAAAGGGCAGACAGGGATGTCCTGGGGGTAGATTTGGGCGGGGGGACTTTGAATAAATTAAGTGGTTTCTGCTAGCTTGCCTGGTTTTAATATTTTCCTAAGCTGTCTCTGCTGTCTTGTCGGGGGCCTGGAAGCTTCTCAAATGGTCTCTGCTAGCTTGCCTGGCTCGAAGAATTTTCCTAAGCGCTCTCTGCAAGCTTGCCGGGGCCTGGGATTTTCAAATTCTGCCCTTGCCTGGGCGTAGACGCGTCTAAATGGTATTTGCTCGCTTGACTGGGCTGGAAAAAACTCTCAAATGGTCTTAGCTAGCTTGCCGGGGCCTGAAAGTCTCTCAAATCGTCTCTGCTAGCTCGCCTGGCCTCACAAAGCTTCCGAAATGATCCATGCAGCTTGCCAAGTATTGCAAGTCAGCTTTCCTGGTCTTCCAGGCTCTGCAAAACATCCCAAATAATCTCTGCTAGCCCGTCTCGACCTAGAAGTTCCTAAATGGTGTTTGCTAGCTTTATAGACATCTAGATGTTTCCCAAATGGTCTCCGCTTGCCCGTCTCGCACCTCCAATTTAAAAAAAGCGGTCCCAAATGGATAATTGAAGGGGTGTGGAAGGGACACCTGGTGGGTGGCCCATCCTTATAACACTCGCCCTCCTTCTAGGTATAAACAGAGAGGGAGATGGAGGTGGATGGCAATTGACCCATATCGATGCCCCGTTGCACAATATGCCTGCCGGAGGAGAGCGAGAGAGACAGAGAGCGACAGAGATAGAGAGAGATGAGTCGCACTCGATTAGCCTACGAGACAATGGATCGCCGGGAGCTCGTTTACACTTCCAGCAGGTTAATCTGGCCTTTAGGAACCGGGGGATCGGCTTAAATTCGAATCGAACAGCTTTGATTTTCCTCAAGAAACCTGCACTTGCCTGATTTTGGGAAGGCAAGGTAGCAAGACCTTGAGTTCTTTTCATCTTGGGCAAGCTGGTGACCATTGGATTTTTAGAGCCCGGAAATAGAGACCCTTTGGGAAAAAGCTTGGGCGGAAGTGGCAAAACCTTTGAAAGTTTTTGGCAAGTAGCAGAGGCATTTGAAAAGTTTAGGGTGGCACCAGCAAAGACTCTTTGGGAAACCTTTTGGGCAAGCTTGCAAAGACCATTTAGGGATTTTTTGAGGTTTGGAGCTAGCAAGATTTTCAATTTTCTGTAGACTGGGCGGGGCAAGCAAGACCATTTAAGCTTTGGGGGGAAAGTAGCCAAGCCATTAGAAGTCGAGTTCAGGAATAGCCGAACCATTTCGGAAACTTTTCGGGCCTGGCAAGCTAGCAGAGACCATTTAGGGAGCTTTTGGACCAGGGAAGCTAGCAGAGACCATTTGTTATCCTTAAAGTTGACCACCTTCAACATCTGGCTGGCACCATCCCTTTAAACTGCCCCCACCCAGATTGTTGGGAGCCCATTATCGTATTGGACCAATTGGCTTCTTCCGTCCATCCGTTGGGAGTATAAATCCGTAGTGGTCTCGACTTTCCGGTGGCACGGGTGGTGTGTGTATCAATTAATATATATAGAATCCCCCAGGGGGCTAGCGGGAGTGAGTATCCACAGATGGCCCCCCACCAACAATCCCCGTTTAGGCGGATTGGCGCGGAAAGTGACACCCCCCGCCACCCCCAAATGACCATCATATGGCAGGGGCCAAGGATTATAGACGGAGGCCCCTATTAATGGCCAAATGATTGATGCGAATTTGGGGGGTCGGCCGGGTATTTTTAAAGGGAGCGTGCCAAAAAAAACAATTAGACTATGCTAATGTATGCAAATTTTTGTATTTTAAGCAGATTTCCGTAGCACAAACCATTTCGGAGCTTTCTAGGGCCAGGGAGGCTTGCAGAAGTCGTTTAGAAAAATTCCTAAAACCAGGCAAGCTAGCAGAGAATCTTCTATCTCCTGGCAAGCTAGCAGAAACCATTTGGAAGACTTTCGTGCCCAATACCGTATCCCGTAAGTTTTAGTGTAGTGTCAGTTGGTGGCTGGCGCAATACCGTTTATACAAGGGCACACGTCAACGGCGTTGCGTAAGGAGGCAACTCGCGTACTCACCCCCCGAACCAACTTTACAAAATGCTCGATTAGGAGGGTGACAGGCACTCGGCCACAGCTCAATCGGTTACGCAATGAAAATATGACCTCTGGCTGGGGGGGGGGGGGCTGGCTGTTTGATAGCGAAACGCTTACAAAGCGTTTCTGCTAGCTTGCCTCGTTGTAAGAATCTTCCTAAACGGTCTCTGCTAGCTTGCCGGAGGCCTGGAAGCCTCTCAAATGGTCTCTTCTAGCTTGCCTGGCTCCCAAAAAACTTCTCAAATAATCCCTGCTA
Source organism: Mesorhabditis sp. LJ9110 (assembly GCA_038088335.1). Lineage (NCBI taxonomy): Eukaryota > Metazoa > Nematoda > Chromadorea > Rhabditida > Rhabditidae > Mesorhabditis > Mesorhabditis sp. LJ9110. The sequence goes on along the minus strand of JBBGBA010000237.1, from coordinate 26,327 downwards.
GCCTACCTCCTGAAAATTCCCAAATCCTTTCCCTCTTCACCTTCCCAAACCCCCCAAAAAACCAGCGGATTCCACCAGGTTCGCCCTCCCAGCTGTGACAACCCTAAAATACGACCCGCTCCCCTGGACGGTATGCAAAAAGTGGCAGGGGAGCATTAGTTGAAGGGGAGCCGCACCCCTCAGGGCTCCCGCCACGATTATGAATGGGTGTACGGTGGGCGAGAGAGTCGATCTCTCACTCTCTCCTCTCTCTCTCTCTCTCCTCTCTCTCTCGCTTAAAAACCTACCTACCTCTGCGATACTACTCGAAACGCGGACAATTTCCCAGAGGCAATTATCTACCCATCCTTCGGGCCGTTTTTTTGTATCGCTCAGTGGTTTGGAAGGCACTCGATTTGGGCGGCTTTTAAAGAGGAGACGCCGAAAAGGGGGACCAATTTGGGATTTGCTGCATTTGCATGCTAACCAGGGGAATGGATGGGGGATGGGGGAATTATTTGGTGGAATTCGGAGGGCTGAATGGAACTGGGGACTGGCGAAAATGGTTAAGGCGAAATTTTGAGCATGATCTTACGCTCCACGCATTTTTGCATACTGTCCGGGGTAGCGGGTCGTATCTTGGGTTGTGACGGACGGGAGGGCGAACCTGGCGGAATCCGCGCGTTTTTTGGGGGTTTGGAAAGGTGAAAAGGGACAGGCGTCAGGAAGCAGGCTAGCAGAGACAATTCGGGAATTTTTTGGGAGTCAAGCAAGCTGGCAGAACCTTTTTGAGATACTTCCAGGCCCCCGGCAAGCTAGCAGAGACCGTTTAGGAAAATGCTTAAGACCAGGCAAGCTAGCAGAGACCGTTTAGGAATTGGAGCTTAGACTGCGCAAGAACCCAACTTCCCAGTCGCTTTAAACCCCCCTCAACGTGCTAGTGGCAAACTGGCAATTAGGCGGTGGTTGACCTAACAATGTATTGTCCACCCAAATTCGAGTATCCAGCCCTGTTCACTCTAAAATGTGGGAAAACGGCTGGATGGTCATTTGAAGGGGGCCCAGTGTTAATTGAGGGCTTAGAGAGAGAGAGAGAGAGAGAGAGAGAGAGAGAGCGACACTTGACTCGGCCCTCCAGAGGTTATTCCTGGCTAAACGGGGCAGATGCCCTCCTCCTCCACCCCCAACACTACGTTTGACACCTCAGGACGGAGTGTGGAAGAGGTTACAGTAGCCCCCCGGGGACAAGTGGTGGTCATATACCCCCGATGGCATAAGGAGGGGAAACACAAACAATACGCCAGATGTGGCATGGGTGACGGGGTGGTACTTGGCGGAATCGTGGCAATGGTTTTGGCACGGGTCGGGGGGCTAGCAGAGAGTTTTTAGGAATATTGCTCTAATGAAAGGGATCAGGAAGGCCCAGGAAAAATTAGCATGAAAGGCGTTTAGGTCCAAAATATTACAAAGACTTGGCACCAAAGTTTTTGACTCCGAAATGGTTGTTAAAGGTGCTGGCAACGCAAAAACTTATGGATTTTTCGAAATAGCTAGCGTAATCGGCTGCAGAATGTTCGCTCCTTTCGAAAAAAATTCCAAAACTCGGTATTTCGGCGTCAGCCAATCGATTACGCTATGAAAATTCGCCTTGGCCGTTTGCCAGCAACCTGAAAAAGCGTCTGAAAAAATTCTAAAACTTCTAAATCCCTTTAAAGCTACAAAGTCAAAATTCTCTGCGAGACCCCCCTTCAGGATGAATGCAATGCAAATGCATTAGTCGTTTTGGCTACTCGACATCGCCGCCAGATTTATGAGACTCTGGGGCTGAAAGGAAGCACGGGGGAGGAAGGCCAAAAGACATCCCTTCCCCTTCGTTCTGCACCGATTGATGAGCCGTAAATTGGAGCGATTCGGACAGGTCTTGGCCATCGTGTTTCCACGGCGTTTCCCATCGACGCCCGCGCCGCCGCCCGGGCTTCTGACGCCCCGAAATGTAATCCGATTAGTGCGGCGACGGGTTTTACGGGTTTTCTAGGGGGGATACGGTCGCTTCGCACAGTATAACGGAGCTCTGGGGGTACTGTAGGTCATGAAAAGTTAGTTTATCCTCTCTCTCGCTCTCTCCTCTCACTCTCTCTCGCTCGCTCTCTCTCTCTCGCTCTCTCTCTCGCTCTCACCTTCTCGCTCTTTCCTTCTTTAGGCCTCTCGCTTTCTCTCTCTCTCTCGCTGCTCGTATTCTGTATTGCCTTCTTTTCATACTGGCACGCTGCCTTTAATTTAGACCGGGAGAGAGACAGAGAGAGAGAGAGAGAGAGGGAGAGAGAGCGAGAGAGAGAGAGCGATAGAGGGGAAGAGAGATATAGAGCTCCAGAAAGTAAAACAACTTCTTCCCCACCGTACTCCCCCTGACCCCCCGTATCCCCGCGTAGTGTTCGCTAATCCGCGCGTGTCAATTGGTGTGCAGTGTTAGTGGAATTGGGTGGGTGCAGAATAGAATGGACAGTTGTGTGCCTCCTTCTCGACACCTGTGGCATTAATCATAAGCTGTCACTGGGCAGGCCACCATCCCCTTCTCGATTAGCTTTACCTGGGCCCTACCTCACCTATCCTAACCACAAATCGATTTGTGTAAGCGGAAGCTGGGAGGGGGAGGTTTTGGGGGTCTAGAAAAATTCGATAGGTTGTTAGGGCAAACTAGCAGAGATCGTTGAGGAATTGCAAGGGGTTGGGGCAGGCTAGCAGAGATTCTTTGAGGATTTGGGGGGATTGGGGGCAGGCTAGCAGAGATTGTTGAGGAATTGGCGGATTTGGAGGAGCAGGCTAGCAGATTTTTTAGGAAATGTCGAGAAATAAAAATAATTTGAATAAATCGACTTAAGCCGGCCAACCAGCAGAATGATTTGGGGGAATAATCTGCGGCGGGTCGATGCCCCCGTAAAAAACCAAAATCTGGTTCGAATCAACACGACAAAACACGTGTTCAATGTGTTCGAGAGGGGTGACGGACAGAGTAGCGTTGCGGAATAAATGTTGGTGAAAGGGCGGAGTGTCCCGGAATATAGGCGAGCATTGGAAAGTAAGGACTTAGACTTAAGCTTAAGCTTAGGCTAGGCTTAGGCATAGACTTGGCTTAAGTCTAGGCTTAGACTAGGCTTCGGCTTAGGTTAGGCATAAGCTTAGGCTTAGGTTACGCCTAGGCTTAGGCTTGGGCTTAGACTTTGGCTTAGGATTAGGCTTAGGCCTCGGCTTAACTTAGGCCTGGGCTTCGGCTTAGGCTTAGGCATAGTCTGCTGCTTATATTTAGGGTTAGACTTAGACTGGGCTTAGCCTGAGGCTTAGGCTTAGGTTAAGCGAGTCGTGCCATCCTTCGCGCTTCATTCCCGATTACGGTATTCGGGGCACACCCTACAAGTCGGCCCGGACAAAGGGCGAAAAATAAGGAGTGTGCCTGTGGCGCGACCCAATCGAGGAGTTGATCCCCAAATAAACATGGGGATGGGGTTACCGCCCTGCTTTTTGTGCCCTAATCTCTTTCTTCCGCCCGGGACCACTTTAAAGGGACATGGAAGGGACAATCCATAGCGAGAGCGACAGAGAAAGCAAGAGAGAGAGAGAGAGAGAGAGAGAGAGAGAGAGAGAGAGAGAGAGAGAGAGAGAGGTAAAAATTCCAAATATGGATTCACCAGCCCGAACGGTATTCCGCGAGAAAACGGCCTTGAATATTGCGTTCAAAGGACTGTGGCGTAGCCTCGGGGCAGATCACTGTGACAGATCGCATTATTATATCCCAACGTCCATTTATGCTGTCCTAAACCCCGAAAGGATCCTAAAATCTGGGTGTTTATCCGGTAATACATTAGGTGTCACCGGAAAAACTCTTCTAAAGTAAGGTATGCAAATGCAAATTAGGGCTTTTTAGGTGGCAGGATTATGCTAATTTGGAATATTTAATTCTAAGATTAATAATATTGATTTGAAAATTTTTTAAATTATTAAAGTAAAAGTATTTAAATAAAATAAAATTATTGAAATTAATTTAGCCTTTATTTAATTGTATTTGAGTTTATTTTAATTAATTAACCTTTATTTGAATCCTACTATATATAAAAAAATAGTGTTTGTGTGTGTGTCTGTGCCACTTTGCATACAACTTCCGTCACCGTGTTCCAGTAGTATCTCAAGAAGGGAAGTACTTAGGGATATGTTCGATACGTCATTAGGTGCGTAATGGTCAGGAGATGACTGCACACAATGATATTTAACAAAATCACCTATTTTCGCTATTAAATTTAAGTTTTTGTTGCAAAATTGGAGACTCTCTTTGTTAGGAATCAATTAGCATGGCGAGGTATGATCGCCTATATAACGGAAAGACAACACTTTTCATTTTTTGCTTATCGGAATCCAGGAAAATCATGCAGAGAGAATACCCCTAGAGGCAGAGAAGAGGTTGAAAGTCGCGAAGGGGCTTTTTCAACCCGGGTTTCTATTTAATTTTGGATATGCCAATAAAAACGAAAATCTAAGTATTTTTAGGCAAATTACACACCCGGATCCATATTTTTGCAAATTAGCATTTTTTAGCGTTTTCAAGCCGTTTATAGGACCTCTTCTCGGTTTGTTAGTTCCTTTAAAATGTTTTAATGTTCCGGAAATTACCTAAATTCTGGACACCCCTATTCAGCTTCAACCTACCGTACCCCCTAGGCCTCTAATTCCTCCACCGAAAACCAGCCCATTTTTGTCGCGCGACACAGCGTCGAGGCGCACTTCTACCCCCTGACACAAAGGCGGCTACAGTAATCCCCCCAGGGGGCGCAAAATAGCGCTGCGCGCCGAATCCGGTTAGTCGTCCCGGCCAGCCAACAGCACCAGCAGCAGCATCGGTCGCGGCCCCCTTTTTTGTCGGCTGGGGGTACGGGTAGAGTAGCGCTGCGGAATCGGGCCAATGGGAACTGGGGATCGGCAGAAATTTGCATACTGCAGATTTTTCATGGGGGTTTTGGGCTTTAAAGGTACTTTGAAGGGGATTTAAACGGGTTTAAAGACGCGGAACACTAGAAAAAGCTGGTAAATGGTAAAAACTTCTTGTATGCAAATTTTCGGGTTGATCGATAGGCGAATCACTGAGAAAAACACTAAAAACTAAATTTTTTGCACAATTTTCCATTATTTTAAGCCTGTCTTGAAAACTAAAAGAGCTTAAATTACTAAAATTGTAGAAAACGTAAACTACAGTATAATTTATCTATATGCAAATTTACCGCCCGCTCCGCTAGAGGAACAGGGAGAAAAATACAAAAAATCCGATTTTTGTTCATAAAAAATTTTATTTTTAAATATAACGCGAAGAGCAAAAGATATACCAATCTATGAAAATCAGATTTTATAGCTTATACCCTCCGGCACCACTATGCAAATTTTCAACCCGATCCACCGTAGCATCGCCGAGTTACGACCACAAAAAGCGGGCCCAGAAGTGTGGCACACGTGTCGGGACACCTTGACACTTTCTTATAGCTCCGTCTCACAGGTGTGGCTGCAGGGCATAAACCCGGGGAGCATCACAGTGGCCCCCAAGGGGACAATAATTCTATTACACACAACAGAGAGTCCGAAACGATACTGAAGACGATGACGAGAGAAGAACGGAAGGGAAGGGAAGGGGACGACATCTGGGCCATTTCCCACACTCGACCGCTAATATCTTTGTGCACACCACAAAGTGGCCAACCGGGGGAGATGACTTTCGGGTTTAAAGGGACCTGGAAGTCAAAATGAGATTAGGGCTGGGTACAATCAAAATATCGAGAATCGGATTTGAATCCGAAACCCACGACGGTTCTGGTGCATTAGCGGGGGGACAAGAGACAAGAAACAGGAAATGGAAAAGTAGGGGCTCACGCGTAATTTAGCACATAACTGTTTCACAACCTGGGAATACTTCATCATTGCTCCCATCCACACTGGTCGGGGGTCGAACCCGCGTGGTGCGGGCCATGGCGCGGTACCCTAACCGGCTGCGCCACACCCGCACAGGTGGCTGGAGCCGGTCGGTCCCTTAACACCCGGTCCCCCAAGTCCGGTTTTGGGGAGGGGCAAGGTTGGCTCCCGAAACCGAAATTACACACGGCAAAAAATCTTAAAGGGGCTCTGAAGTCAAAATTCGCGCGTGCGGGAATTGAACCTACTCGCCAAAAAAAAAACGAAAGGAAGGAATGACAGCCGAGAAATACCAGAAATTTGATTTCGTTTCGAAACCGTAAAAAATTTAATTAAAACCGAAGATTCCTGGGCGAAAACGACTTTTTGAGTGGCCGGCGATTACAACTCGTAATGCCTTGTAAGGCACCCAACCTCTCGATCTCGGTGATTCTCTGCTCAATTTTCCCAATTAAAACGTGTACAACGTTCAAAATTCGGTGAGCATGCCAAAATAGCGTCAGAAGTTTGCAATTCAGGCGTGTTCACGTCCAAATAGGAGCAAAAGATCACGCGACGCATCGGACCATTTGTCAGGAATCAAAGCAGGGGCGGGCCGTGGATCAGATTTCGGAGCCCCTTTAAAGGGGCTGGGAAGCGAGAATTTAATGTTTCAAGCTGGGTACTTGCAAAAACGAAAATCGGATTTCAATACGAAATCTATGAAAATACCTAAAACAGGAAATGGAAAAGGAGGGGCTCAGTTTTAAAATTTTTTCACCACGTGGGCAATTTGCATCATTGCTCGAGGGTCGAACCGGGTGGTGGGACCCGCCCCTAACCGACTGCGCCACAGCCACACTAATGGAGGAGCCGATAGGGCCCTTATCCCCCGGTCCGTAGGGGACGCCGGTGGGGGTGGCGGCATGTCGTTTAGAAATCGAAATAACAGATTTTATTTCTTTCTTGAGGGATTTTTCGAACCATCTCTGCGTTTTAAGTTTTTTAAAATCGATAAATTACAAATGTTCAACGTGGTTTTAAATGCCTAGGTCTTTAAATTCCCATTTTTCCGGTGTTTTAAAAGCTTTTCCATAGAAAATTTCACTTCACCTAGTTTTGGCGGCTTTCCAAAGTCTCCAATCGTGGCTTTTTTTGCTTTTCTGGCATAAGTCAACCAGAAGAAAACGGTTAGCGATCTCACCAAAATTTTCTTGGACTAGTTAGCAGAGAACCGTGTCGTAACTTCGATCGCCAAATAAGCCTCGCTATTCCGTTTTTCCTCCTTACACGATGCGTACGGTAGAGCGGTGCCCCCTAACCAGCCCTGTTTCCCACCAGCGGGCAGTCCGTATTTTAGCGGAGGTGGAGGTGCTAATTTACCCTGACATATTATGCTCTACCCGGTCCCCCTTCCACATTCAGCATTCACTTCCAGTCGGGACCCCCTTTCACCTGCTACCTCAACACCTACCTGAAAGTGGAGTATTATTAGGGATAGAGGGGGTGGGAGGGGTTGGTAGTAAAAAAATATAAAGCTAGATGGCTGGCTTCGAAAAGCAAAAAATCGGCCGGGGGGAACCGAAGTACTTAGATTAGGCTTATTTGGTGTGCTAGCCTGCCCACCCCCAATTCCGCAAAGAATCTTTGCTAGCCTACCCCCACCCCAATTCCGCCAAGGATTTTTTCTAGCCTGCCAGTCCCCAAATTCCCGCCAATCCATGAAATTTCTTTTAGAAACGGAACGAGCGTTGCGTGTCGTTCGCGTACTGAGTACTAGATGCTTCTCTTGCTCTATCTCTCTCGCTCTTGCTCTCCCTCGCGCCCAGTCCCCAAATTCCGCAAATAATTTGTGTGTGTGGTGAGAGGAATGACTCAAAGGACGCCCGTTCTGACTCACAACACCCCACCTGACAGTATGATGGGGCTGATTGCTAGCCAGATTGGACGCAGGTCGGAATGAATATCTGTTTGAATTGGACCCCCGACAATCGAGAAGCCGATTGGGCAGCGGAGGTGAGAGAGAGAGAGAGGTAGAGAGAGAGGTAGAGAGAGAGATGGAGAGAGATGCAGAGTGGCCACCAAACAGGCCCTCCGATCGAGTACAAACAGTCCATCAAATAGCAAGCAGGAAGGGGCCAATCGGATGAGAGGAGGTGAGGGGAATCACACGATTGGACGGGGTAGGAGAAGATGGGGAATTGATAATCGAGGGGTTGGCAAGGAATTCGGGAAGGTCAACGAGAGAGATCATTCAGGAAAGTGGAGGGCAGGCAAGCAGAGATTCTTTGAGGAATCGAACGAATTGGGGGCATGTAAGCAGAGATTTTTTGATCGGGGGAAAGTTTCTTTGAGGAATCGGAGGGAATGGGGGCAGGCTAACAGTGATCCTTTGAGGAATCGGACGGATTGAGGGCAGGCTAGCAGAGATTCTTGTAGAGTTTCCAGCAACTTCCTCAAAGACTCCCTGCTAGCATTTCCCTCCGTAACCAATCCTCAAAAATCTTTGCTAGACATCTTTCGGCCTATTTGTCCTTGTCGTCATCAATATTCTAGCGTATTCATCAGGTTCTACAGTATCCCCAAACAAAAGAGCCAAAAACGCAAAAATACGGGTTTTTGTGTCTGTGTTTTCCGAAATACCGATGTGCATTTGGATTTCACTTCCGACCGGCTAAAAGGTGTTCCTCTACCGGAAATATCTATACAATACGGGGAGAACCGTGAAATGGCTGATGAATGGTTGGAGTGAGACAGAGAGAGAGAAGAGAGAGAGAGAGAGAGAGAGAGAGAGACATAACATAGAATACCGATGAATAGGCCCACCTCACACTACGCCACACGCGAAAAGACAACGCGCGCACAAGCGCAAAACCCTAATGCGTTAATTAGAGCCCTGAGGGTATACACAAGGCCCGCCGGTATTTGATGTCTTTTCAGGGGAGAGCCACCCTCCGAATAACACCATATTTAGAGAGCATGCAGAGTGGGGGCGTCCCAAAAATCGAGAGTTTAAATTAGGCAAATTAGATAAAACGGGCATCGCAAAATTTGGCCTGAATCGCTTAAATTTTGATAAATCGATATCGAAAAACTTCGCTAGATTGGACCTTAAAAATTCGATGATGTGATAAAAAAAATTTTGTAAAAAGTGCCTTGAAAATGATTCTTCAAAATATCTCTCTCTCTCTCTCCCTCCTTTTCTCTCTCTTTCACGCTCTCGCTCTCTGTCTCTCTCTCTCTCTCTCTCTCTCTCTCTCTCTCTCTCTCTCTCGCTCTCTCTCAACGTTTCTTTCTCATTCCCGCTATCTAACTTTCAGCTGATTCCTTAATGGCCTCCGCTAGCCTGCCCTCTTGAGTAGGAGTGAAGGCTGCCAGGCATCGTAGACCGGTTTCGCTATGGATTTCTGCCTTCCCAGCTCCTTTAAAAGGGTGGTGCCAGTTGGTGGGGCTAGAAAGCCTCAAAAATTCGTGAAATTTGCATTTCGAAATGACCATCACCATACCGTTCATCAAAGTCGTTCATACGGATACCCCCCGCCCGTAAACAGGGATTCGAACGGAACGGGAGGAGCCTGGGCCATCCATCAACTAGCCTTGGAGGGATTGTTGGAACATCTGTTCGGATTGGTGAGGAATTGATGAGTGGAAGAGGAGGAGGAGGAACACATATGGTCACACCTACATCAACACATCCACACACATACAACATTCATTGCCACAGGGCTATTTTCCATGATTTATCGCGCACACCATTTTTTGTGCAGGCTTTCCGGTAGGGAAGTCGGGGAAAGGAATGCTTTTCTACCCTTTTAAAAGATAGATTAGCATGAAAATTTGGAATTTGAGGGGGTAATGGCAAAAAATCATCTGTGGAACTCGTCAGAATGAATGGAACTGACCTGTGGAATTTTTAGGGGACCGGAAAGGCTAGGGCCGCGTCTTCCAAGAGGTAAAATTAGCTAGCGGTACCGCAGAATGCAAATATGAGGTTTTTTTCTGAAGCTCCCCAGCTCTTGCTCGATTTTCCTATCTATCGCACTTTGCGTATCTCTGTCTCTTTCTCTGGCTCTCTATCGCTCTCACTCTCACTCTCTCACTCGTTCTCTCAGTCTCGCGCTCTCACAAAATGTTTTTAAAAAAACCCTCCTCTATATTTAAATTTGCACATGCAATGTTGACAAAAGTGCCTAACCTTGCCGTAGAAGCGGTCAATCCCAAAAGGACGGCCCATAGGGGACAATCTGACATCCCGACAGATTGATCACTGGGTGCGCCCAATCAAATATGGCATCGAATTACACGGAGAGAGAGAGAGGGAGAGAGAGAGAGAGAGAGAGAGAAAGAGAGGGAGAGGCGAAAAGTGGCCAAACATGGCGGCCAACCATAAAAGACTGTGGGGTAAGCGATTTGGGCCTCGACCCCAAACAGTGGCCAATGACCCGAGACTACTCTGCTGGTTTATCGGGATGTTTAAGCATTAATGAGAGGGGTTCCCAAAAAATTTGAAAAATTTTGCTAAAAATTCTGTAAAAATTTGAACGGGCTCAGGCTACCGTAGCCCGGGGCTGAACACTGGGACCCAATGGCCGGAGGCTTACGCCAAGCGTTTGACAAAAACCCCTGGCCACATTCTCAGGGCATCAACTACCAGCAGGGCTTAAGGTTGTGCCCTAGGGCACACAAGTGTTCCTGCCACTCGAAGTTGGAGCATAGGGATTAGGAGGAGTGATGTAAGCTACCTGGGTGGGGAACAGGTTACAAGTTGTATCGTTGGGAGAGTGAGAGAGGGGAGGGTGTGAGAGAGAGAGTGCGAGAGTGAGAGAGTGAGAGAGGGAAGGAGAAGCAGAATGATAAGGAGAACGAGAAGCATTTTCGTAATTTCTATGAAAGACAGGGTGCGAGAGAGACAAAGAGACTGAGGGGCGAGCAAGAGAGATAAAGAGAGAGGGAAAGATTTAGGTAAATTCGGCGAGAGAGAGAACCAGAACGAGCACGAGAGAGAGAGAGTGAGAGAGAGAGAAAGAGAGAGTGAGAGAGAGTGAGAGAGCGCGAAAGAGGAGCGATAGAGACAGGGAGAGAGGCAGAGAAAGAGAAAGGGGTGAGAAAGGTTTTTAATGCACAATCTTTTTTTTAAACCCTAACTTTTTTTTGCACCCCAAGATGAAAGCGCACCGCAAAGCACCGTTGCAATACGGGACACCCACTCAAAAAAGCCCTGTCCATGTTTAACAGCCCATTCCCTGAGCGATCCGACCAAATCGGGGCCCTCTCCTTGTGTTTACGACATCGGAGAGACGACTTTTATTAAGACTTTTATTCCGACCTGTATATTATAGGGCCGTTTGAAGTGGGGGCGACACTCACACCTTCACTCCACTTTATACTTTATTGCCCGCCGATTTACGGCTTGTTGAAGACGGCCAGTCGTTTTATCGACGCATGTTTTATTGGGGGCACGAGAGAATGGGTTGTAAGGAGGAGTGACACGGAATTCAGGGGGTTGAGAAGAAATCTTGAAAAGCATCATTTTACGAGGCAAAGCCGACTTCTCAAATGATCTTCGCTAGCCTCGCCAGGAGCCCTCTGTCGCTCACTCTCTGTCTCTCTCTCTCTCCCTTTTTTCTCTTTCTCTCTTTCTCACCTCTCTCGATCCTTTCCTTTTGCCTCTCTCACTTACTCACCTCCTCTCCTTCCCCTCTCTCACACTCACTCTCTCGCTCGCTCTCTCACTCTTGCTTTCTTACTCTGACTCCATCTCTTGTCCAAGTAGAAAATATTGATTTGTCGCTCGCATAGATTCAATCTCCGGGGGAGGGAGCGCGAGAGAAAACAAGAGAGAGAGAGCGAGAGCGAGAGAGCGAAAGAGAGAGAGCTAGGGAGTTGAGAGCAGATAGGGGCCACAAAGTCCTAAAAAATGACAGAATACAAAACCAGATCGACAAAACTAAAAATTTTTAGGGAAGGTAGGTTCTGAACCACCTATTTCTCTCTCCTCTCTCTCTCTCTCTCCTCGTTCTCTCTCTCTCACGCATCAAATAATTTCCAGAAATTCATGCTTTTATATTTTTACTTCCATTTCCCCTCGAATCACGATGCCGACTTCCACAACGACTTCGGCGCCACAACATCCGCACCACGATGACGCCCTGAATCCTGATTAAATTTCGAAATTTCTGCCACCCTGATTCACCAAATTCTCGATTCGCAATGTCCCCAAAAAATGGCGGCAACATTATGGGAATTGGGGAGACAAAATATCAACAAAAATGGGCATGGCAATGCTGGAAGAGCCCGGGCTGCTCCTCACTTCCCCAAAAATGGGTCCCGCCACGCTGTGGGCTCTTTTATTCTGGGTTACTGTAGTCGCGGCCGGACGGTCGAGGGGTCGGTTTGTTAGAGTGTTGACATGGGCATTACGGAATAATTTTAATTTTTCCTAAATTTTAGGCGAGAACCAAGATGAGCAGTCGAATCCGGATCACCTGTTGAGCACGTGAGTACGCCTAAACCTCGCCTAACAACGGAACGTTCCCCAAGTTGAAGATCGATTCATTAATGGGAACCCCACCTCAAGACCAGTTTTTTAAGCTGCAATCCGTTTTTGCCACAGAATCTTAGTTTTCGAGAAATATTGATTTGTAACCCAGAAAATACGGTTTTCAACCCGTAAAACGGCCCAATTTCGGTTCATTTCCTTTCTGAAGCGCTTACAAAAGAAGTTGAGCTTCTAGAACGACTGTGAAGTTTCCCGAAAAGTTTTGTCAAAAAAAAAACATTTTTTTGTCTCGTTGGTCTTCCTACCCATCACGATGCGATTTTCCAAAAATTTTTAGGGACCAACGTTTCACAAAATGGTATTTCAGGGATCAAGGATTATAAATAAAGCTCTGCTACGACAAAAATATTATATTAGATTGCAAGACTAGCTGCATAAAGCAAAAACGATCCACGGGGCGGAATCCAACTCTCACCCTGTGTTTCCAAGACCGCCGACTCCCCCGCTGAGCCAACCAGGGCGGACTTGGACGGGGCTCCGGGTGGTTTTTTTGATTGCAATGGGATCAGCGTAATTTTTTACCTAGGGTCTGTCGTATTGGTCTTGGCCGCTGTTCTGTAAAGCTACAGAAAACGTCCTTTATCTTAAAAACAGCAGCTCTGTGGCATAACATGACTGCAGATACGGAATCAGCGTGAAAAAACTGGTCTAGAACTGGGGGTCGCCCATTAATTGATCGAACTATCAGTGCGGGATGTTCCGTGATCAGCTTTACGCTAAAAACACTTCCAGAGCCATCACCATCAATTCATTGTGCCGAAGAGGAGTGCAATTCGTTGGACTTGGCGCTTGTGCTCGATCTTTATCGAATGTTCCGCCGATGGCCAAACAACCGCCTTCCGAACGTGTCCCGGAGAGTTGATGGTATCGTCTCGTACTCATTCTCACAGCATTACCATATTTAGGTGTTTTCCAACGGGAAATGCCGAGCTACCGAAGAAGTGGTCGAGTGCTTCGATGCGCAGATGAATACGATGAATGAGGAGACAAGACAGCTTGTGGAGGTAGATAGGGAGAGAGAGGGAGTGAGAGAGAGAAAGAGAGAGAGAGAGAGAGAGAGAGAGAGAGAGAGAGAAAGAGAGAGAGAGAGCGAGGGAGAGAGCGAGACACAATAAGAGAGAGGGAGAGATTAAACTGCATAATCCCTTTAGAAAGACGAATTCTGCACCCACGGAGCGGCGGTCTACTTCGGAAAATCGCAGCTCTCCAGGCAAGCCCTGGTCTGCCACGACAACCTACGAGACATTACTATTGCCGGATGCCCGTTTGGTAGGTTTGAGAGAGAGAGGCAGAGTGAGAGAGAGAGGAATAAGGGGAGAGAGAGAGAGAGAGAGAGAGAGAGAGAGAAAACGAATCACCTCCATTTAAGGCAGCCGACTGACCCAGGAACTGAAATGTGAAGGCATTGAAAAGGGATACGACGACACTTCCGGTGAAGCCTTCCACCCGATTCGCCAGTACTTTGTGCATCGTCATTGTGGTGGGTAGGAGAAGCTGGCCGGAGCTGGGAGCTGAGAAAGTCTCTAGCTAAAAGCTAGCTAGAAAGTTGCAGAGAAGCTGGAAATCCGATTTTTTTCAGATCGAAAATCTTTGAATCCGTATGTCCACTACGACAACCAGCCCGAAAATGATGAAGAACCAGAAGAGGTGCACCGGGCTGGGAAGTGCGCCACGTGGTAGGTAGTACGGCGAAAACTGAGCCTAGGCTTGGGTCAGGCTTAGGCTTGCTTTTACACTTAGGCTTTGTGAAGCTTTGACTGAAGCTTAGGCTTAGTTTAGCCTTCGACTTAGGCTTAGTCGCTTAGACTTAGGTTAGACTCAGTTTGGTTTAGGCTTAGGCTTGGGCTTAGGAAGCTTAGGAGGCATTTGCTTAGGCTTAAGCTTAGCTTCGGTTAAGTTCAGACCTAAATTTTAGGTACATCGACTGCACCGACAAGCCCACTCTGATCCGATGCCAGGCCGGCCACCTATTCGACCATCGTCAGGGCGTTTGCCGCAGATGGACACACAGCGACCTCTGCCCGGCGCGTGGCGTTTGTGTGTGAGTTTTGTAGTATATGCAAGTCATATAAAAACGAGATAATTGGGCTTAAATGGCACTTAGAACTACCAAAAACCCTTTTTCCAGCGGAAATGAATGGCAAGTGCTACCCGTCCAGGAACGGTGCTCGTCTCAGTTTATCCGATGCGAGGGGCAAAAGGTGGGAGAGAGAAAGCGAGAGAGCGCGAGAGAGATAACATATTACTTTTAGGCGCACTTCTTCCAATGCCCACGGGGGCTCCACTTCAACGGCCAAGAATGCGGTGAAGTCCGGGAATGCGGGATCTGCAAGCTTGGCGAGAAGCGGCGAAGCGAACGCGGATGTGACCACGTGAGTTTGGGTCAGGCCTAGGTTTAGGCTAGGTCTAGGTTTGGACTTAGTCTTAGTCTTCAGCTTGGGCTTAGGCTTAGCCTTAGGCTCAGGCTTAGGCTTGGCTTGGCTTAGGCTTAGGCTTAGGTATTACTCCCAGCTCAAGTTCAACTTCGGTTAGCTATAGCGTATCAGATGCAGTTGCGCTGATCACGATCCGATATTTATTGCCCAAATCCATAGGAACACCATGAAAAATCATTTTAAACATTGTGCATTTTTTGCCTGATTGGGCGTGATCCGCCCCACGCGCTTCAAAGCCTCTTTCCAGAGGGAGGCATCCATCGGTGGCATGGTGTAGTCGGCAAGTACTTGGTCTACCAATCTAGGGGTCGCTAGTTCGAGTCTTGCGCTGACGACTTTTTTGCTTTTTGGATAAAAATTGCTGTGAAGGCCATATGGACGCCAAGTAAAAAAAATTTCTATTCCTTTTTGGCCCATTTGTCACCAATTGAAGTATTTGTGGCAACAACACAGCATCCTTCTCATAATGATTATCAGTAATTGTTAGAATTGAAATTCTCCTTACTACCCCGGAGCAGAAAAACTAGACATAAAAATCGATTTTTATAGAAGATTAGACATAAAAATTTTTACTTCACGTCCATATGGCCTTCACAGCAATTTTTATCCAAAAAGCAAAAAAGTCGTCAGCGGCAAGACTCGAACTAGTGACCCCTAGATTGGTAGACCAAGTACTTGCCGACTACACCATGCCACCGATGGATGCCTCCTTCTGAAAGAGGGTTTGAAGCGCGTGGGGCGGATCACGCCCAGTCAGGCAAAAAATGCACAATGTTTAAAATGATTTTTCATGGTGTTCCTATGGATTTGGGCAAAAATAAATATCGGGATCGTGATCAGCGCGAAAAACTGCATCTGATACGCTATCTAGCTAACCGAAGTTGAACTTCGAGCTGGGGAGGTATCCTTGTTAGGCATGGGCTTAGACTTAGGCTTCGGCATAGCTTTAGGCATAGGCATGGGCTTAGGCTTAGGCTTCGGCATAGGCCCAGGCTTCGTTACCTCGTCTATCAGACCTCCTTTTGAAATTCCAGTTCCTGCAATGCGTCAACTCGAACGGCTCGCCCAGCTGGGCCAAAATGCAGTGCAACCAGGGCCGCACTTTCAATGAAGATCTCCAGACCTGCGAAGACGATTACACGTGTGCCGCCGAGCGAGAGGTGATAAAGCTTTGAGCGACCTTACATTTGACTCCAAATTACAGTGCAACAATGGGGACTCGTACTCGTTGAATTGTCATACGTTCGCGAAGTGCAACAGCGGAACGTAAGTGGGAATTTGGTATGTAGTTTAGTTACTGCTTTTTAAGCTATGAATGGTATTCTTGCCCGAAAATGACATCGTGGAATCGTTCGACGCAGTCGTGTGTCCGGAATTCGCAGTGTCGGAGGGGAGATCAGGAAGAGACGTGCCGGGAGAATGACATTATACAGACCACGGATTGCAGAGTAGGCGATTGACGAGAGAGAGAGAGAGAGAGAGAGAGAGGGAGAGAGCGAGAGCGAGAGAAAGAGAAAGAGAGACAAGAGAGCGAGAGGGAGAGAAGGGCAGAGGAAGAGTGAGAGAGAGTGAGAGAAATAGACGGACCAAGAGAGAGAGAAATAGCGAGAGAGCTAGAAAGATAGAGATAGGAAGAGGAAAAAAAAAGGGACAATCGCCTCTTCAGACGTTCCAAATGTGCATGAAAGGCCAATTCGAACCGTTCGAATGCCAAAGGAAAGGCCATTTTCTTGGTGAGCATGAGTTTTGAAGAAAAACTATTTGATTTCAGCTCCATGCCAAAAATGCCGGGAGCCGATGCTCGCCAAGGCTGTCCCAGGGCAATGCCGGGATGGGGATCTCAAGGTATGAAGGGTTCGGCTTAGGCCCAAGCTTAGGATTAGGCTTAGTCGGAGGCTTAGGCTTAAGCTTAGTCTCCCCAATCTCCGAATTCTAGGCCCACTTCGACGAATGCGGCACCTACTATCGCTGCTCGGATGGCGTGTGGAATGCGGAAAAGTAGGTTTTAAGTCGAAAGCTAGAGAAAGAGAGAGAAAGAGAGAGAGAGAGAGAGAGAGAGAGAGCCGGAGAGAGAGCGCGACGGAGCGAGAGAGGGAGCGACGGTGAGAGAGAGCAAGAGAGAGAGTGAGAGAGACGGAGAGAGAGAGAGAGATAGCTAAATCAAAAAAATTTAAGGTGCGAACAAGGCCGTTTCGACGTGCAAGCCGGAGAATGCGTGACCGATGGCCGAATGCAGTGCGGAAATGGCCACGATTGGCATGCAAGCACGGAGCGGTAAGAAATTCCAACTATTTGCTTCGTTTTTTCTTAATTTTGAGTCATGCCATTTTATTGTTAACCTCCCTTCCTTCAGTTCCTCGTTCCGCAACCAAACTGCGGCCGTTTCCTCCAATGCAAATTCGGACAATGGCAAGAATTTGAATGCCCTGATGGCTATACCTTCTGTACGTTTTTCTGCGAGTCAGTTACTGTAATTCGCGTATTTTAGCGAAAACGGCGGCAAAATGCGTGTCCGGCAACTGCGAGAACGGCCAATATGGGGATGTGCAATATGAGGCTGGGGCGGATTCAAATGGGCAATTTGGAATCCGTGGGTCTTTCTCTCGCTGTCTCTTCACTCTCTCGTTCGGGACAAATAATTCTGAGGGATATTCCGACGTAGCTTTGCATGTAAATTCCGAGAATCTTAGTCAGGATGGCTCGATCTTGGGAAAGTATCCCGAAAGGTGCGTTCGAAGCAGATTCAATGCAACTTTTTTCGTTTTCTTGCGCCCTCATTTTGAAGTATAAATAGTGGCAGTGTTTTTAAATCATTGTTTAGCATCTCAAAAATCAAAACTTTACAAACTTTAAAAAAAATCGATTTTCTACCTTCTGACCAAAATTTCGCCTTTTTTGACATTTTTTTAAAGTTCTTTGATAGTTTTCCTTGTTTAAATATAGTTATACATTACTAAAAATACTATTGAAAACTGTCAGTCCCCTCCCCCCCCGTAACTGCAAAAGAACCGGGATTTTGGAATATGCAAATTAGGTGATATGCAAGAAGTGGTGTTTCAGCCACGAACACCAGCCTCCCGAGTCGCGAGCCATCCGACGTTTATCGGCAGCCGATTTCCGGTTCCTATGGAGTGCCCAATTTCCCGCAACCACCAGCACCTGTAAGAAGCAGCTCAAAAATTATGCTAATTTCTCAGAAAAAACCTATTCTAATTTCGCAAAAATCATAATTAACCCTTTCTAGCCTCCAAGCTACGAAACGGCCCAGTGCCGTGACAAGGACCGTGTGGTGGACCCGATCGACTGTACCCGGTTCCTCGAGTGTACACAGTACGGAAGGTACTGTAGTTTGTGGCCAAGACGCTTAAGTTAATTCAATTTAAATCTTAAATCGACTTCTAGATACCGTATGATGGAATGCCCGCCGAGAACGTTCTTTGATCCATTCTCAAGGAGCTGTATTCAGGGGTAACTATCAATTTAAATTTTCAGTTTTGCTTTTAAAATTGTTTTTTATTATTTATTTTATTATTTTTAGTATTATTTATTCTTATTATTGTACTTAAAAAATCTTTAAAAGCAACTGTTTAAATCTTATTCCAATTTAGTGAAAACTGTGGTCAACCGGCCAAGTGTCAAAAAGGATGGTACCAGCCGGTGGAACAGTGCGGACGCTACAGGTATAAGCGACTTAGGCTTAGGCTTAGGCCCAGGTCGGCTTAGGTCGGGCTTAGGCTTAGGCTCAGGCTTAGACATGGCTTGAGCTTAGGCTTAGCATTCGCTTAGGTTTGGCTCAGCTTAAGCGTAGGCTTAGCCTTGGGCTCAGGCATAGGCTTAGATTCGGCTTAGTTGCTTTCAGAATCTGCTGGGAAGGTGAGTGGCGCGAGGGGCGATGCCCGAACAACCAGCCGTTCATCAATGGGCGATGCGACGCGGGGAAGACGTGCCCCGGGTATACAGGTCCTTTATGTCACTGTCCCTTTTAAACCCGAAAATTCCCGATCCATACACGCAACAGGACTGCCAATCCGGCCAAGTACGCGCCCATCCGAACAACAACCGAGCGTATTGGGTGTGCGATATGGGTGGATGGGTGCAGAGGGAATGTCCGGAGAAGTCGTACTTTGATTGGAAGGTTTGTGGCTGGGATTTAGGGAGCGTAATTGGTTAGACCTGTCGTTCGGGAGATAGAGAGAGTGAGAGAGAGTGAGAGAGAGAGAGCGAGTGAGAGAGTTTGAGCGACAGAGAGAGAAAAAGAGGAAAAGAGGGAGTGCGAAAAGATTAGACGTCTACCCGGAACCTCCCAGCGATTGGTGCTACCAAGGACAAAAACGTGCGATCGCCGGCCAGTGCGGACTGTGGGGCACCTTTTCCAAAAAGAGATTAGAACGGGACACCTTTTAGCTTCGAACTGTGCTACCAGGGCAAATGGTACAAGCATTCGTGCGAATTCGGCAGCGGATTCGCGGACGGGCGTTGCATCCGTGGGCTGTGCGAGGGGATGACCATCGGTGGAGAATGCACCGTACGCAACATTGGATTACCGTAGAAAGGACATTTTTTAGCAACGAGAAGGCGTCGAGAACTATCGCCTTGATCCGATGTCCTGCGACCATTATTACCAGGTTTGTTGCGTTTGCGTCGTGGTCAGGGAGACGTTTTTGAGTGTCGCTCGGAGATCGGGACGGGACCAAGCCTATCTTGTGCAGAATTTTACGCTGATTCCGAATATGTTTACTGTTTTTGCGGAATTGCCAATTGCCGAAAGTTAGGATAGATTTAAGGCGGGGGAAAAGCCACAAATCAACGACTTTTGATGAGCATGAAAACATTCGGAATACGTCTTAGAAAAAAAATCAGCTAATGCTCTGAAAAAGCTCTATAGAAAATAAGCTACTTCACCGAAAAAAATTGAAATTTTTTAAAAATTTTGATAAACTCAGGGGATCGAAGAAAAATATTTCAGAAAATCGTACATCTTATCGAAAATTTCTTTTCTGAACAAAATGTACTAACTGGTTTTTCTTCAAAGCTATTAGGAATGTTTTCAAGTCCATCAAGTGTGGCTGATTTGTGGCTTTTTCCGCCTTAAATCGCTGATAAATTTCGAGAATTGGCTATTCCGCAAAAACAGTCACCATATTCGGAATCAGCGCAAAATTCTGCACAAGATAGACAAGGTCACATCCCAAAGTCCCGACGACACGCAAAAACGTCTCCTTGTAAGCCTAAGCCGAAGATTAAAAATATTGAGCTTTAGAATTACTAAATACAGAGGATTATATGCTCTTTACTTGACTTTAATTGTCCTGTACGCATTAATCATACCCATTAAAGTGTGCCCCCTACGGCTGGCAACTAATGCCATGCGGCGCCGGAACCGTCTGGAATCCCGAGAAGACGGTTTGCGACTGGCCTCGCGAAGTACCCTACTGCAATGCCAAGGGGACATACGGTAGGTGGCGCACAAATAAGAATCTCCAACTATCTTCAGATTCACAGATTTTGTTTATTTCAGACACGCGCTACTGAAGGCTACGAAAAGCCGATGCAAAAATTGCTTGAATTCTACGCTTCTTTAATAAATTCATTCTTTAAAGGATCTGGAGTCACAAAATACGAAAACTACGAAAGCACAGAATAGATCAAAGAACGGCGCTGCTGAGGGGAAATGGCAATATTCCCTTATCACTTCCAAGCGCAGATCAATCGCCGGCCTAATATGGGTGCAGACTCGCGCGATATCGATCAAAAAAAGTGATAGAATGCGTTGTTTTTATAGCTTTAAGTTTAAAGATTATTTTTTTTCTTCTTGCTTTAAAGAATACATAAGCTTTCCTCTTTATAACAACGTTAAAATTTTTCCCATTTAACATACCAATCTTTGCCTCTTTCCCCTCTCCCATTACTATTTCCGCTCAGGGCCCGTGTGGTCAGTTGTTGCCTGGTGCTTTCCGCTGCTTGACCCATCCATTTTTCAGGGCAAAGGACAAGCCGGTGTCCACCCTGAGTTGTGCCTAACATTGCGATTCCTGCCCCGTCACGCCACCACAATGCGCAGGGCCACCGGAGCGCTCGTTGCCCAACGGCGGGTTAGTCGTTTTTAAGTTTTTAAAGTTATTTTTATGATTTTTTACATTAATTTTGTTTTATTTTGATTTTCTTTTTCTGGTTTTCCGTTACGATCCGTTTGGTTTTTGAGCGTCGATAGTAGTGTGACGTAGTTTTATTTTATTCTTACAAACTACAATTTCGGCGCTACTTAAGTTTGCTGGCCCCACTTATCAATGGCCAAAACCTCATTTCTTTAGTTCAGTTTTTTGTGCTGTTTACGGAAAACACTATCCCAGCCCACGAAAATGAAATCGTGAATTTTGAGGGGGGAAAACACCTGATTTTCGGCTTGTCTGGTTTGAGTTTTTAAAGGGGGTCAACCTGGGGTTTTGATGCGGGAGGCCTATAAATCAGTGGAAAAGCTTTTTCCAACGAGGCTCAGCGATTGCATCGGCTTTTCTTCCTAAAAATAAGGCTTCGTGCCACCCCGGGGCCTAGTCGCTTCGGATGGGTGCGAGCTCGTACAGGGTTTCGAAATCGGGCGCCCGAGGCGCGAAGCACAGGCGCCCCGATTACGAAAAGAGTGGAGCGGCAGCCATCGAAGCGACACCCATGCCTGACAATGCTACTGGCTTACTTCATTCATGATAAACCGGTTTTTGGCCATTATTTAATTAAAAAACCACAAAAATACTCCTTTTACGCGACCGCCGTAAAATGGAATTTTCCCGACATTCCAATTAAATTGTTTTACTAAATCGCATTTACGTGGGCTGTGACAGCGTTTTCCGTAATCAGCGCAAAAAAAACTGAACCAGAAAAATGAGGTTTTAGCCATATATAAGTGGGGCCAGCAAACTTAAGTAGCGCCACAATTTCTGTTTTCGATGGTTATTTTTCAGATTATTCCATTTTTTAACCTAAAAAGTAATTATTTTTAGTGTTTAATCAATTAACGACATTTTCTTACCATTTCCTATAGATCTTTACTTTTACCAGATGGTTACAGTCGCTTCGCGACTGCAACCATCTGCACTCCACCACATCCTTTCCACCTCTATCAATACCCCCCATTGCTGAAATCCTTCAAAAACTACCTAAATACCTTCCCGATGGCTTAAGATACCTCCTAAAAGATCCCTTCAAAAACTACCTAAATACCTTCCCGATGGCTTAAGATACCTCCCTACGAAATCCTTTAAAAACTACCTAAATACCTTCCCGATGGCTTAAGATACCTCCCTTACGAAATCCCCTTCAAACTCTAAATACCTTCGATGACTAAGATACCTCCCCTAGCCGAAATCCCCTTCAAAAACTACCTAAATACCTTCCCGATGGCTTAAAATACCTCCCCTAGCAGAAATCCTTTTAAAAAACGAAAATAACGACCGGCCGGATGGAATGAGAGAAAAAGAAATGAAATCCCGCGTGAAAATTTTCATCCACGAAACGCGCGCCACCTGGCTCACTATGTCCAAAATACCCCAACCTCCGCGCCCCACCCATTTTACCAAGGAAAAAACTTTCAAAGTTAATTTTAATAATTTAAACTAAAACTTTTTCGTAATTTTTTTATCAGTTTGGGGGTTTCTGAGCACGCTCTATCCGAATCCGAAGAGACCTAAGCTCTAGCTCCTTTCCCCTTCGAGTTGAATCCGGGACATGACGGACGGACGGACGGACGGACGGACACCACAGCAAAATTATTATAGTTGATTCGTATCAACAACGACTTATCAATCAAACCCCCAAGGGCCCCGCGTTGAAAATACCGGTTTACCAGCGCCTACGCTCCACTTTCAAACGTGTAGGACATCCGCTGCAGCACCAAGCAAAAACACGCGATCCCATGGCCATCGTTTTATCGCCCGTGGTTTAGAGGGGCAGTTCCTCTATGGCGATTCCTCTTCGCAATCGCGTTATCTCGACCCCCTCATCTCCAGTAAAGGAAGGTGGCGCCTCTCAGGGTCAGCCCACAACATGACCGTACAGGTTATTGTCCCACTTTGCGCGCTGCTATTTATTTGGTTGGTCAGCGGGGCTCTGCTTGTTTTTAGCTAAAAGTGAGATTAAAAGTGGTGGAGAATGGGCGGTGCAAATTCCGCTCGGTTAGCATGCTTTTTTAATGCGTTGTTTAGAGTTAAGTAGACGTCAAAATAGCTCTTTGCGTATGAACTTGAGTATTCTAACTATTGTGTTGTATTTCATAGTTTGACTTAGAGTTCATTATTGTATAAAGTTACCTAAAAGCTTGGTACCCGCGAACTGCTAGATATTTACCAATTTCCAAGGTTGGTTTGCCCTTTTTCCTGACGTAGTTTAACCTTTTTCGGTTTTTTTGTATTCCCAATTTTTCATCCGATTCCTCTTTTTCAGGCCATCTCCCTGACAATGTCGAACGACAAGGCCCACACTCCGCTCGTCGCCTGTTGATCGCGTCAAGTACCAGGTAAGCTTTATCTTTCTTATCTATGAAATGAATTTTTGTTTTTATGAAAACTATGTGTCCCTTTTCAGGGCAAGGATCTGCTGAAGGATCCGGTTTCTGCCGTCGATCCGGAGGCGTTCGCGATCATGAAAGACGAGAAGAAGCGCCAGCGCCGTGGCTTGGAGCTGATCGCTTCTGAGAATTTCACGACAAAGGTGAATCCAAATTGTTCGACATTTTACCGTTTTTAGGCCGTCTGCGATGCGTTGTCGTCGTCAATGACGAACAAGTATTCTGAGGGATATCCGGGCGCTAGGTGGGTGGTTTTTTAAACTTGGGTTATCAAAATTTTTAGGTACTACGGCGGCAACGAGTTCATCGACAAGATGGAGCTCCTCTGCCAGAAGCGCGCCCTTCAAGTTTTCGGCCTCGACCCGGAGCAGTGGGGCGTGAACGTGCAGCCGCTGTCCGGATCGCCGGCCAACTTCACCGTCTACGCCGCTATTGCCGAGCCACACGGGCGTATTATGGGGCTCGATCTGCCCGATGGGGCCATCTCACCCACGGCTTCTTCACCCCGACGCGCAAGGTGTCCGCCACGTCCATCTTCTTCGAATCGATGCCCTACAAGGTTGGAGAGATTTATTTTTTGTAAATTCTTTCTTTTTTAGGTTTGCCCAAAGACCGGCCTGCTCGACTACGAGAAGCTGGAAGAAAACGCGATGCTCTTCCGCCCAAAAATCATTGTTGCCGGTGAGCTAAATTTGATTTTTTTAATTTTTTTGGATTTTGTGCTTTAGGTATGTCCTGCTATGCTCGTAACCTGGATTATGCACGTTTCAAGAAGATCGCCGACAAGGTATTTGTTTTTTTGTGTTAATCCTATGCCATTTTTAGTGCGGAGCGTATCTGATGTCGGACATGGCGCACATTTCTGGGCTGGTGGCCGCCGGCGTGACCCCATCGCCATTCGAGGTAAAATATCATTTTTAGTATGTACAGGATCGCTTTTAGTATTCGGATATCGTGACCACGACCACCCATAAGTCGCTGCGTGGCCCCCGTGGTGCTCTGATCTTCTATCGCAAGGGTATGGCCGTCTTTGCTTGCTCTCTGAACTCTTGGTGTTCTAGGTGTCAAATCGGTGAACGCTAAGGGCGATAAGGTGATGTACGACCTGCACGATCGGATCACTCAGACGGTATTCCCCGGACTCCAGGGCGGCCCGCACAATCACACCATTTCCGGTAGTTTTGCGTACTGAGCTGTTAGCGGGGGGGGATTTTGTCTATGCCATTCTAACAAAATGTTTAGTTTTTTGTCTAACGTTTTTAGTGGTCTTTTTTTACCTCAATTAATCTTTCATTTTCAGGTATCGCCGTCGCCCTGGGCCAATGTCTCACCAACGAATTTGTCGACTACTCCAAGCAGGTGTTGGCCAACGCCCAAGCCCTCTCGAAGCGCCTGCAAGAGCTCGGCTACACCCTGGCGACCGGTATGACTTTGCGGATGTCGGTTGTAATGCCATTTCACCCCTCAGGTGGAACCGACAACCATCTGTGCCTGGTGGACCTGCGCCCCATTGGACTTGATGGCGGCAAGGCCGAGCATGCCCTCGACATGGCCCATATTGCCTGCAATAAGGTTTGCCGCGAGATTCGAAACATAAGATCCTTGTTTTAGAACACATGCCCTGGCGACGTATCGGCGCTCCGTCCCGGTGGAATCCGCCTCGGCACGCCGGCCCTCACTTCCCGCGGCTTCAAGGAGGCCGATTTCGCCGAAGTCGCTAACTTTATCGATAAAGGTAGCTTAGTAATTCTTTCTTTAGTACATTTCTTTTTTCAGTGATCAAGGTTCTGCAGAAGTACAAGGGCCAGAGTGGCAAGACGCTGAAGGACCTCAAGGTTAGCTTTGTCTCTTTTCCACTACCATTTTCGCTTCAGGAATTCACCGCCTCAAGCACCGACTTCCAAAAGGAGATCGCCACCATCGCCGACGAGGTCGAGAAGTTCACCAACAAGTTTGACATCCCCGGCAACGACGAATTCTAAGCCACATCTCCCCCTACAGCTGCCCGCAATTAATTCTGTATTGTGTCTTTTCTACATTCCCCCCGACCCAATCTGTGTTTTGCAGCGTTCACTTAATTTCTATGTTTTCTGCCGTATTCCTTTTGTACATTTACAGCTACCAGTGTGCTACGGGAAAGTGAGGTTCATTCCGATAAATGGATTTATTAAACCGGAGGATTTTAAAAAAACAGTGGCCGTGTGCAGAATCTTTCATTTTAGCTTTTTTAGCACGTTTTTAGCTTCGAAGTCGTCTGGGTACGCATTACAACTTTGTAGTGAAACAAACAAGATAATCTGGTGGCACATGTATTCGTGCATCCCCATTCAAAACTTTTCGAATGACGCCCGTAACTCGCCGTGTTCTTCCCACGGGTTGGAGGCGGATTTTTTTGTTCCGCCGAGGCGCCGAGCCATTTGGTGAATCGCCGTGTGCAATAACAATCAAAGCGAGGCGGCCAGGGGCCTTTTTTGGCGCGGCAAAGGTTGGGTGGCCAACGGCGCGGCGTGAATGACGATTTCAGCGCCGGCGAGCCGGAATGACGCAGCCGGAATCGATTGCGGGATGACGGCCCGCCGAGGGCCCTCCTGGCTTGGCTCTCTCTCCGGTCCGCTTCCTCCTCGGAACATCGCCCTCCCCCCGCACCCCTTTCTACACACACTCACACGCACGCGCATCTCATCTGGGCAGCCGTTTTTTATGCTTGCATCCTGAACCTGAAAGGGGAACGCCGACCATCTGGGGGTGCTAATTTTGGGGGTGATGCTTTCAATTTCCGGTAAATTACTGCTGTATCGGCCCGAATGACCTTTAGAAGGTTTGTAATTACTGTTATGAAATCTGAGCAGTTTCTAGAGCTTGTGTTGCTGATTTT